>CM076575.1:649101513-649292512 GCA_034641835.2 Pinus albicaulis | reverse complement strand
ATGTTTGTTAGAGTCAGCTTTTGCAGCCTTCCTCCAGTGATCAAACATGCTCTTTCAAAGTGATTTCAAAGTGTCAAGGTCAAATTTTGTCATTTCAATGAGTCTTCAAGCAAAATTTGATCACTAGGCATTAGGTCTAGGGTTGGTCTTCACTCTTTTCAAATTTTTTCCAAATGACAGTCCATGTCGCCATTCAGCTGAGTGTACCATCATTCAGAGGGTTGTCATCGTCATGTCAGGTTCCAAAGATTCATTTTACATCTCGTTCATGCTTCAGTTGTGCCTAGGTAAGGTCCGTTTCCCTCTCCTAGGGTTTTGGAGGTAATTTCTCTTGGACGGTTAAATCATCGGAAAGACTTGTATCCTGATGTTCAGACATCTTCCCCTATACTTAAATCACCTTATCAAACACTTCCCATCACTGAGATCCCCGAAATTCCTCATTTTTGCACAAACCCTAGTTTCTAGCCAAAACTTGGCAATTTCCTAGGCTAGGCCTGTGTTTTGCCCTTTTGGACCCCTTCCCCTCACTCAATCTCTGTGATTCCATTTCCCCCTGCTTCCTAACATCCCTCCCTACTTCCCAAAATTTCCCCAAGAATTTAGAAGCCCCCTATCCCCTTCATTTCGCTTCATTTCGACAAAATTCCTTGTTTCACACATCGGGGTAAGTTTCACTCAAAAGAGGTTTCAGAGCAATAAAAGATGAATTTTGGAAAACTGAGAGAGGGTTTTGTTCAAAACATGCCAAGGAAGAAAAACCTCCTTCACTTTTTACACAGGTATCATGGTTTTAGAGAAATGTCAAAAATTCCGTTGCCTCAGGAGAATTGAATGCACCTCTGAAGTGACCTTGGGAAAATCAAGTTTTCTCCTAGCATGTTTGGCCAAATGACTTGCTTGATGAGTCAAATGATAACTAGACAGAAATACCTTTCCAATGAGCTATCATGAGCTCAATTTGGAGTTGAGGAAGACCTTAAAAAGTTGATTGCAACAGCGCTCTGCCTTGAGGCAGCCTCATTCTGCTCATTTTGACTAGTGTTGGGAGATTTGGTTTTTGACAGGGTAAATGGAATCCAAATTGCATAATTCCACTTGTGTTGGAAATTAGACTCCAATAGCTTTCCAACGAGCTATCACACGCTCAATTTGGACACCGGGAAGGCCTCGAAAAGCTTCCCGAAAAATGCACTATGTGGCAGAGTGGACGAGTTTTGGGGTACACGCGAGCCACGTTGAGGGAGAGCGGCCCACCTGCCGCGTGGGCCGCAGAGTCAGTTCAGCGGTGTAGGTTTGCAGGTGCGCGACCCACGCAGAGGCTGCACGACCCACGCAGGCACAGGGTTTCGAAATTCATTCTGAGCGCCCAGCCTTGCTTGGAATCGATCCATCGGCCTTCAAATAGGTTTTTAAACAATTGCTCAATGGTTTTTAATGTGTTGGTGGTATCATTGATGGTTTCAAACATTTGAAATGGAAGAGTAAACCCTACATTCATGGCAGCTTTGTTTCTTCAAGGTTTAAAATGTATATGGATGGTTTTATGAGTTTTTCTCCCACCTTGTATCATTGATATATATCCACCTTGGCATATGTGTCCAAACTCCATTGTTTTCATACCCATTATACCATAGTGGCCATCATTATTTCTTTACCATTGTCAAGGCTTGTGTTCCATGGTGATTATGGTCGTGTTGTGTCTCACTGCCCAATGATAAAAACATTCTCATAACTATTTTTTCACTGCCCATTGACACTTATAACTCTGTTGTTATTGCTCATAGACAAACACATTCATAGGATGCATTGCTCCCTTTGACATGATTTGCCCAATATTCTAAAGGCTGCCCACTTCCTTTGGTCAAGTTTCACTTGTAATTAAACAGAGATATTATCATTGCTTGTTTCCTTATGATGCTTTGACGGTGGAGAATATTTTTTGGGTGTTAAAACGCACATCATAACTTTCTTTTCACTGCATCTATATCAGTATACATAGTGCCAATATCTTGTTCCAGGCCATGACAGAGACAGAGTCAGAGTATGAGCAGGAGTCGGACAGTGACTCAATCGTTGAGGTTGATGCACTGAGATGGAGCATACCAGTGCACCAGTAGTGGTAACATATCAAAGAAGCCACAGAGCTTTGTTTCAACATCACGACGAGTACTATCTTCACCCGGGGTGGAAGGGGTCTCGTTGACTTCATCAGCAACGCGAGTACTATCTCCACATGGCGTGGAAGGGGTCTCGCCTTCTTCATCAGCGCAGGTACATTCACGGGATAATGATGGAGACAAAGACACCAAGGTCCCATTTTTCATTTTCAACAGGTTGAACATACACATTGCTACATCATGACTGACAACAACACATCATACAACCGAGACAGTGTTTTCACCACAGGAGCTGCATGCACCAGGAGAGCACTAAAATGGCGGAAAAGGCCTGATCCACTCCAGATTTTGGCCGAGGCTTCATTGACTGGGCAGGACACATGATGGAGGACCTCCGCTCCGAATTTGGGCAAATTCGGAGAAAATTTTGTCATTTTCAAATTTTTTGGTCTAAAAAACAGGTTTTGCAGCTACGTGGGTCGCGCACTCATGCGCTCACTTTTTTTTGAGACACTTGCTGGAGGATATTTTTACATTTTTGGATTTTTCATGGTTAATTATGCATCCTCTGAAGTCAACTTAGCATTTCAACAAAATCTGGATGGTCAAACAGCTCAAAAACACCATGAAAATCACCTTCCTGCCACCTTTTGCACCAGCAGGAAGTACCTCTGGGAGAATGAGGTTTTGGAGGGTCAAATCAACTCCAAATTCAGAAATTCCACTTGGGTTGGAAAGTAGACATCCAGGGCTTTCCAACGAGCTATCATGAGCTCAATTTGGATGCCGAGAGCTACCTCAAAATCAGCCTGGAACATGAGCGACCCACGCAGTTCAGGAGCGACCCACCTAGAAATTTTTCTGAATTTTCAGCTGCCAGCTCAGTATTTCGCCTATTATGGACCAGTTTTGCTTATGGATAGAATTTATGGGTTTTTATGATGTAAATTCATGTTTGATATGTAACTTTGGCTTGTTTTTATCTCTTCTAGAAGATTCACTCTCAAATGAGTAAAAAATCATGTAATGGATCAGTTTCCACTCTTTTAGAGGCAAGTGGTTAGCTGCCTAGATTGTAGTTCTATGATTAGAATTGGCTGAAACTGATCCCTGAAGAGGGAATTCGACCCCTAGAGGTGGGGAAAGGTGTTAGAGTGCTCTATATATTGTAATTTCTCAATCATTTTCAGAGGTTGGAGAGGTTGGACTCTTGGGATACTTTTGATACTATTGTACATACTTTTCATATTTTGGCTAAGGAAAGATCGGGGGTTTTGCGGCACTTGTTGGGATCCTTGTGGTGTTCTGTTCTTGATGGTGTTTCTTCTTTGTTTACTGTAAGTTTCTTCATGTTTAATGTATGCCATCCTTTCATTATGCTTCTGAACTAAATTGAATGAGTGAATAAGGTTGAATCCATTGTTTACGGTGCTTGGCCTTTGAATTCAGTTAGTTCTATATGTTTTCAGCTGTTTGGAGAGGATCCAAGTTCTTCTTTGCCCTCTTCAGCTCCTCGTCGGTCTAATCTATCCATATATCCAATTTAAAGCATCGAGATCATCACCTACCTCGCCCCAGCTTGAACTCTGCAAAGGTCTGACCTTATCCCCGGACCCAAAATTTGTTTTCCCATTACTCCAGCGAAAACTCAAAAAACCAAAAATCAAACATACCTATCTCTTTACTAGCCTAAAATCAGTTCTTATTGTAAGTCATATCGCATTCTATTGCTTATTTTCTCGAGATTGACGGAGAGAGCCCTCTCCTGTCCTCGTAGGGCTAGCTACGAGGCTGAGCGTGGTTTGATGTAGCCTTGAGTTTTACTTCATTTCAGCCTGAGGTAGATTTGAGTGCTAACATAGTGGAGACCATACTGGGGAAGAAAATGGTTTGCTTGTTACTGTCATTTGCTATAGACGGAGTCTGAAGTCACGCCAGGTAGCCTTCGAACTGCACATTGCTCTGCGAGTGCATAGTAGATAAAAGCTGCTTTAGTCGATCTCCGGTTTAGCTTGTGAATGTGACACTCGACTTGTAGATTGTCTTGCCCCAGTACATGTATCAAGTTCAGATCTGATGGTTGATGGTGGACAACGATCAGACATAAGAAGGCTGAAATCATTCACCTGGTGACTCCAATTCAAAGTCTGGAGGACTGACTCTTTCTCTGAGAAAATGGAAGGATCTTACACAAAGTTCAAGTATCTAAAGTGGAATGGTATTCAGGATCTAATCTGCTTTCTCGTAAATTACTTCTTTGCTGGTCTTGAAGCTATCCTGAAAGTTTTTCAAAGTTTGTTGTATGAGAAAAGTCATCAAAATCTTCACTCGACCTATTCAAAAAGTGTAAATGTTGAGTTTCCCTTTGATCCTGGCCTCCTCACTTTTCCCACATCTTATGTTGACTCTCTACAGAGTGATGAGCCTAAAGAAAAGAAAACTGATTTCGCAGCTCTTGTACATGCCCCTACACCTTGTAAAATTCCAGATCGGTACAAACCTCTTGTTTTGCCTTCTGTTCTTCATGCTTTTCCTGCAAATTATGACCTATATCTACCAAGATTTGACGGTGAATGTAACAATGTCAACGCTGAGCAACATGTGCAGAATGTTGAGACTTTTCTAGATCTTTTTGAAGTTGATGATGAAGATGTTAGTATTAGGCTTTTTTCTCTTTCTTTGGAAGGCCAAGTGAAGAGTTGGTTCAAAGCCCTGCCTGATGCGAGCATCACAGATTTCCAGCAGTTTGTCAAAGTTTTCCTTGATAGGTGGATGATCGGACAGAACTTTTTGTTGATTATAGAGGAGTATAACCAGTTGAAAAGAATGCCAGGTGAGACAGTACAACAATTTTCTGCTAGATTTAAACAAGTTTATTATTCGATGCCAGTTGATATAAGACAAGTCCTAGATCTGCTCTCTTGCACTACCCGGGTGCCTTTGATCCGGAAATGGAGTTTCAGCTGAGAGAAAAGAATATTGCAACACTTCACGAGATGCAGAACAAGGCAGTAAATGTAGAGGCTCATTTGCTCATCTTGAGGGCAAGGTTGAAGGAAGAATAAAAGAAGAATGTTTCAGAGCAGCTGACACTTTCAGAGGAAAATCTTGATCTTTTCGTAAACGCAGTAGAAGAGATGGTGCGGAAAATAACTGCAAAAAATGAAAATGACATTCAAGAACAAGTTGCTGATCCAAAACATTTTGTTTCTGATCCCAGTAGTCATAGTGATTGTTTTATAGATCATTGTGAAGAAGAGAGAGTTGTTGATATGATGTGTATGTTTGATGATGAATTGCCTCAGTTTTATCGGTATGATGATGATTATGTTCTCCAAACAGAAGCTAATCTTGCAGACAAATCAGTAGCTAGTTTGTGTGAGGAGGAAGTTCACTTTCAGCAGCTCGAGTACAGTGATCAACCGATGCATATCAGCTATGGCAATGATGAGGAAAGTGCAGAAAGTTTTGATGTAAGTGAAGGATCTTTGCCTTTGTGTTTTAATTCGTTTCAGTTCATTAGAGATAACTTCCATGCAATCAGAAATCAAACGTCAACAAGTCTTGATCTGGATCGTCTTGAGGGCAACGAAAACTTCTCATATTCAGATTTGCAGCCCCCAAAAGTCATTGATTGTCAAGTTGCAGCTGAAGATTTGGAAGTGGGCACACATGATTTAATGATTCAAGGTGATTCCGTACCTTTATGTTTTGAATCATTTCAGTTTTTGAGGGAAAAATTGCATGGTAAATCTTCAAATGAGCAGCTTGTAACATCAGATTTGCAGCCATCCAATGCAATTGAAGATCAGATTATAGATGAAGTTGTGGAAGATGAAATACATAATTTGATGATGCAGGAAGATTCTATACCCTTTTGTTTTGAAGCATTTCAGTTTATAAGGCAGAATCTTCATAATATATCTCAAGGAAAAGATGAACAGCCAGAAGGAGGTCATACAGTTTCAATGGATACATTACAGCACTCTTCTCAAGTTTTTGATGATCCCATTGCTCGGGTGTTGGATGATGTTTGTTATAAAAATTTTGCTCCATTAGCTAACCATGTGCTGGAAAAGAATGTTGATGATAATCTTGTTCAAAGGTCACCTTCATTGTCTTGTTTAACAGATTGTTCATTGCATAGCACATGTCAAGATTTCCATTCATATGAGGAGATTGATAAAGGAGGCTTTTGTTCAGTCTGGAATCAGCAACAGAGTTTCATTTTTCATGAATTTTAGGATCCTTTTGACAGCTTGCTGCAATCACCAAAGAAAAGCACCGCAGATGTGTGGAAAAGTTTAAGATCAAGGTATGGATATTATCTGGACCAGAGCTATGTTTATGAAGATCCATTCGCAATATTCTTGCAGTCATCCAGTCAATTTATGCTTTGCAAGTTTATCAGCAGTCCACTTGGTTCAAAGTTTCCATGGGAGTTGCCTTTTAGTAGTTATTTCTCGTTGTTCATAAGCAAGCATGTGGGAAAAAATCAAACAGCAGCCAACATGCTTACATGGTTGCATTGGCTGTTCCATTACAGTTGATCAGGTGGTGTAAAGTACAATTAGAGTAGGTTGTATTGAATAAGATCTACTTTGAGCATATTTTTCAGTTTGTCAGTTGTGTTTAAGTATCGAGTCAGTTTTTAGTTGAGTGAGAGTCAATTTTTGTCATCAGTTTTCAGTCATGCATTTCAGTTTGAGTTTTTGATTCCATGGCCCAATGGATAAAGCACTGGTCTGCTCTCCCAAAGATCTGCCGTTCTTGGCACCTCCACGGAGCTGGAGCTACCATCCCCATTGGAGCCAATGTTAGTGTCAGCCTTTGCAGCCTTCCTCCAGTGATCAAACATGCTCTTTCAAAGTGATTTTAAAGTGTCAAAGTCAAATTTTGTCATTTCAAAGAGTCTTCAAGCAAAATTTGATCACTAGGCATTAAGTCTAGGGATGGTTTTCACTCTTTTCAAATTTGTCCAAATGTCAGTCCATGTCACCATTCAGCTGAGTGTACCATCATTCAAAGGGTTGTCATCATCTTTTCAAGCTCCATCGAGTCATTTTACACCTTGTTCATGCTTCAGTTGTGCCTAGGTAATGTCCATTTCCCTCTCCTAGGGTTTTGGAGGTAATTTCTCTTGGATGGTCAAATCATCGAAAAACTTGTATCCTGATGTTCATACACCTTCCCCTATCATTAATTCACCTAATTAAACACTTCCCATCACTGAGATCCCCCAAATTCCTCATTTTTGCACAAACCCTAGTTTCTTGCCAAAACTTGGCAATTTTCTAGGCTAGGCCTGTGTTTCGCCCTTTTGGACCCCTTCCCCTCACTCAATCTCTGTGATTCAACTTTCCCCTACTTCCTAACATCCCTCCCTACTTCCCAAAATTTCCCCAAGAATTTAGAAGCCCCTTACCCCCTTCGTTTCGCTTCATTTCGACAAAATTCCTTGTTTCACACATCGGGGTAAGTTTCACTCAAAAGATGTTTCAGAGCAATAAAAGATGAATTTTGGAAAACTGAGAGAGGGTTTTGTCCAAAACATCCCAAGGAAGAAAAACCTCCTTCACTTTTTACACACGTATCATGGTTTTAGAGAAATGTCAAAAATATCGTTGCCTCAGGAGAATTAAATGCACCTCTGAAGTGACCTTGGGAAAATCAAGTTTTCTCCTAGCATGTTTGGCCAACTGACTTTCTTGATGAGTCAAATGATAACTAGAGAGAAATACCTTTCCAATGAGCTATCATGATCTCAATTTGGAGTTGAGGAAGACCTTCAAAAGTTGATTGCAACAGCGCTCTGCCTTGAGGCAGCCTCATTCTGCTCATTTTGACTAGTGTTGGGAGATTTGATTTTTGATAGGGTAAATGGAATCCAAATTGCATAATTCCACTTGTTTTGGAAAGTAGACTCCAATATCTTTCCAACGCGCTATCACACGCCCGATTTGGACACCGGGAAGGCCTCGAAAAGCTTCCCGAAAAATGCACTATGTGGCAAGAGGGAAGAGCGACCCACCTGGGCTGAGCGACCCACCTGGGCATTTTTCATAGTGTAAATTTGCACAGGAGCGACCCACCTGGGCCGAGTGACCCACGCAGAAGGTGAGCGACCCACGCATCAACAGAGGTTCGAAAATTTATTTTGAGCGCCCAGTCTTGCTTGGGATCGATTCATCGGCCTTCAAACAGGTTTCTAGCAATTGTTTGATGTTTTTGAATGCGTTGGTGGCATCATTGATGGTTTCAAACGTTTCAAATGGAGGATTTAAACCCCACATTCATAGCATTATCGTTTTCAGGGTTTTAAAATGATATGGATGGTTGTATGAGTTTGTAGCTTATCTCATATCAGTGATATGTCCAGCTTTGCATATAATATCAAAACCATATTGCTCTCATGCCCATTATGCCATTGTGACCATTGCTATTATTATACCATGTTTAAAACCTTTGTTCCATGGTGACTGTGGTTGTATTGTGTCTCATTGTCCAATGTTAAAAACATTCTCATGACTCTGTTTCACTGCCCATTGACACTTATAACTTTGTTGCTATTGCTCATAGACAAACACATTCATATGATGCCGTGCTCCCTTTGACAAGATTTGCTCAAAAGTTTGAAGGTTGCCTGCTCCCTTTGGTCAAGTTTCACTTGAATGTAAAACAGAGACTGCGCTTCTTTTCCAATCCACTTAAAACAGAGATATTATCATTGCTTGTTTCCTTATGGTGTTTTGACGGTGGGGATATTTGTTGGGTGTTGAAACACACTTCATAACTTTGTTTTCACTGCTTTCATATCAGTATACATAGTGCCAATAGCTTGTTCAGAGCCATGTCAGAGACAGAGTCAGTGTATGAGCAGGAATCGGACAGTGACTCAACTGTTGAGGTTGATGCACTGAGATGGAGCATAACAGTGCACCAGTAGTGGTAGCATATCAGAGAGGCCACAGAGCTTTGTTGCAGCATCACGACGAGTACTATCTCCACATGGGGTGGAAGGGGTCTCGTTGACTTCATCAGCAGCGCGAGTACTATCTCCACATGGCGTGGAAGGGGTCTCGCCTTCTTCATCAGCGTAGGTACATTCATAGGATCATGATGGAGACAAAGACACCAAGGTCCCATTTCTCATTTTCAACAGGTTGAACATACACATTGCTACATCATGACTGACAACAACACATCATACAACCGAGACAATGTTTTCATCACAGGAACTGCATGCACCAGGAGAGCACTAAAATGGCGGAAAAGGCCTGATCCACTCCGGATTTTGGCCGAGGCTTCATTGAATGAGCAAGATACATGATGGAGGGTCTTCGCTCCGAATTTGAGCAAATTCGGAGAAAATTTTGTCATTTTGAAATTTTTTGGTCTAAAAACAGGTTTTGCAGCTACGTGGGTCGCGCGCTCATGCGCTCGCTTTTTTTTGAGACACTTGCTGGAGGAGATTTTTACATTTTTGGATTTTTCATGGTTAATTATGCATCCTATGAAGTCAACTTATCATTTCAACAAAATCTGGATGGTCAAACAGCTCAAAAACACCATGAAAACCACCTTGCTGCCACCTTTTGCACCAGCAGGAAGTACCTCTGGGAGAATGAGGTTTTGGAGGGTCAAATCAACTCCAAATTCAGAAATTCCACTTGGTTTGAAAAGTAGACATCCAGGGATTTCCAACGAGATATCATGAGCTCAATTTGGATGTCGGGAGCTACCTCAAACTCAGCCTGGAACATGAGCGACCCACGCAGTTCAGGAGCGACCCACCTAGAGATTTTTTTGAGTTTTCAGCTGCCAGCTCAGTATTTCGCCTATTTTGGACCAGATTTGCCTATGGATAGAATTCTTGGGTTTTTATGATGTAAATTCATGTTTGGCATGTAACTTTGGCTTGTTTTTATCTCTTCTAGAAGATTCACTCTCAAATGAGCAAAAAATCATGTAATGGATCAGTTTCCACTCTTTTAGAGGAAAGTTGTTAGCTGCCTAGATTGTAGTTCCATGATTAGAATTGGTTGAAACTGATCCCTGAAGAGGGAATTCGACCCCTAGAGGTGGGGAAAGGGGTTAGAGTGATCTATATATTGTAATTTCTGAGGCATTCTACAGGTTGGACTCCTGGGATACTTTTGATACTATTGTACATACTTTTCATATTTTGGCTAAGGAAAGATCAGGGGTTTTGCGGCACTTGTTGGGATCCTTGTGGTGTTCTGTTCTTGATGATGTTTCTCCTTTTTTTACTGTAAGTTTCTTCATGTTTAATGTTGCCATCCTTTCATTATGCTTCTGAACTAAGTTGAATGAGTGAAATAAGGTTGAATCCATTGTTTACAGTGCTTGGCCTTTGAATTCAGTTAGTTCTATATGTTTTCAGCTGTTTGGAGAGGATCCAAGTTCTTTTTTGCCCTCTTCAGCTCCTCGTCGGTCTAATATGTCCATATATCCAATCAAAAGCATCAAGACATTCACCTACCTCGCCCCAACTTGAAATCTGCAAAGGTCTGACCTTATCCCCGGACCCAAAATCTGTTTTCCCATTACTCCAGCGAAAACCCAAAAAACCAAAAATAAAACATACCTATCTCTTTACTAGCCTAAAATCAGTTCCTATTGTAAGTCATCTCGCATCCTATTGCTCATTTTCTCGAGATTGACGGAGAGAGCCCTCTCCTGTCCTCGTAGGGCTAGCTACGAGGCTGAGCGTGGTTTGATGTAGCCTTGAGTTTTACTTCATTTCAGCCTGAGGTAGATTTGAGTGCTAACACTATGTTCGAATTCTATTCCTTCTAATTTTATTTCCACATCTCCGGTGCACTTCCCTGGGCTTCCAATCCTGCGGCTTCCTCCTACCCTAATCATAATTCCCGTTGCACTTACCTTCCTTGGTGGGGCTATCCCACTTCATATAGATACTCTGGCCATATAGTCATTTGATCCGATATGGTTTGAGCCAACTACCATTGATGTAGCTGGGTAGCATATCGCCGCGCAGGGTGGCTAATCGCATAGCTTCGCCATCCGTGATTTCCTTAACTGTATAGGGCCCAAGCCAGTGTTGTAGAAACTTCCCTGGGTGTTTCTCAAACTGACTATCATAGAGCAGGACTAAGTCATCCTTCACAAAGGTTTTTTGACAAAAATGTCGATCATGTCGAGCCTTATCATGTGCCTTCTATACCTGCTAGTGGTAATTGGTGATGAAACTGTCTTCCTCTAAAGCCACAAGTTGTGCTAACTACTCCTCCAT
The DNA here is from genome assembly GCA_034641835.2 of Pinus albicaulis. NCBI lineage: Eukaryota > Viridiplantae > Streptophyta > Pinopsida > Pinales > Pinaceae > Pinus > Pinus albicaulis. Next base: position 649,281,115 of record CM076575.1, on the reverse strand, counting down.
AATATTGGACTCTGCCATGTTTGTGAGGGGTGCGATGCGCAGACTAGGAACAATATATTCCATGGGCATAATAGTCTCCTTACCATAAACCATCCTAAACAGTGTCTTCCCTGTCGACTTTTTACAGGTGGTTCAGTAAGCCCATAGAACAGATGAAATGTGCACATCCCAGTCATTACGATCAGTGTTACAGACCTTAGTCAGTGCATGCTCCAAGACCTTATTAAAAGCTTCGACTGTGTCGTTTGCCTGAGGATCATACGAAGTGCTTTTCACATGATGGATCTGAAATTCTTCCATCAAGGCCTGTATGGTTTCCATTAGGGGAATTTTGAGGTCTAAAATGGGCCTCTTAAGGAAAATGTACAATCAAAATTCACTTTATGAGAGCCAATCACATTTTAGGGGATGACATCATCCATAATGGTTGAGGTGGCATTGTTTGAGTTAAAAGTACTTACTTGCCACATTCTCAATGGTGGATAAAACTTATTGTTAACCATGGTAGTGCTCAAATTACTTTTAAAGTCAAAGTAAAGTACTCATAATAAATGTCATTTCACACTTTTTGAATAAAAATATATTATTGTCATTTCATATTTCTTGAAAGAAACAATGCATATCCCTATACATATATTATATTATATTATTTTTATATAGTATATTAATTACATGTTATTATACAATTTAAATAATATAAATTTTAATTAATAACATATAATATAATTAAGAATTTATAGATTTATATTTATATTTTATTTTAAGTTATTTAAGTACAAAGGACAAATGCATTAGTTGTTCAATGATAATGACTTTTTCTTGAAAATCTCATTTTTATTTATAGTCACATCAATACAATTTTTTATTAATTTTATGTTGGCAGAAATTTTGAATTGAATTTACTATGGTTACATGGATTGTGATGTAAAATGTGAATTGAAAATTCATAAATATTATTTTATTGGTTTAGCTATTATTTTATTTTTCCCTTAGGAGACCCATTTTAGACCTCAAAATTCCCCTAATGATTGAAAAAGTGCATACCTATATTGCTCATCAGGATTTTTGGACATCCAAATCTGGTTAGAATCTATTCAAAGATGAAGTGCACAGTAGTATCTGCAGTGAAATCCTTCACTTCTTGTGCCTCGGCCCATATAATCACATAATCAGTAGTAGTTATACTGTAATGCGCACCTGTCTTCTTTCCAGGGGGGTTGATAGCTCCTACGAAATCGATGGCCCACTTATCAAATGCTTGCAAGGCCATTTGTAGTTGGAGGGGGCATTTCATCTCTGCGGGATGGCCTTCTGGTGCATTGGCATGTATCATAGGCCTTACAATAGTCGTGAGAGTCACTATGCAGGGTAGGCCACCATAATCCAGCTCTTAAGACCTTTCGCGTTGTGGCATTTCCTGCGTAGTGACCTCTTTCCACCCCATCGTGGGCTTCTGCCAAGATAGCAGGCCGCTCATTTTCCAAAATATATCTTCATAGCACTTCATCTTCTCCCATATTATAGAGGTGACCTATGATGAGGGTAAAATCCACAACGCGGGTTACCAATTAGTTCTTCTCCTGCACCGAATACCCCGCGGGTGCCATGCTTGTAGTCAGGAACTGAATAATGTCGGTGAAGTGCACATCGACTAAGTTAATAGTGTAGAAATTTGAACAACTGATATATTATTCACCAAGATTCTCCTGATCACACACTATTTTAGCTTCATGCACAATACAGAATCTCTTCTACCATTGATCATTACATGCGGAAATAAAATCAATTGCATGTGCACATTAAAACCATAAAAAATCACACACATGAACACAGTATCTCATGGGAAAGCTTAAAGCTGAAAAACCCAATTATCTATATATTATATGTCATAGAGATCATGTAACAATCATTGTACAAAGCTCCTCACAAGCTCTCAGTATAATCTCCAATTGCTACACACTAATCAAGCTAGATCTAGCAAAACACATGCTCCAATCTCTGCCACCTGATAGCTTGCCTCTATTGCATAATCAATGCTATAGAATGGCTCATAAATAACTTCAAACCACCTGGCTTGTACTGCGCAATTTTTGGGGCCCTTGTTTTTGTTTAGTTTTGAAATCTTGGCTAAGACATTTTGAATTTTGACCTTTTTGAGTTGCGGTAGGAATACACATGGCAACCACGACCGTGCCGCAGCTACCAGGAGTCGCAGAGCTATCAAGGTGGCGCGGAAGCATGCGATAGCTGGAGAAAGAATAGGGACAAGTGCAGATGAGGGAAACACACAGCAGAAGACAGAAAGTAGAACGCGCAAATAACAAGAGAGAAGCCGGGAGAAGCTGAAGTAAAGCCACAGAGGAACTGATAGTCGCACGAGCGGGTGAATAAATAATAGTCACCCAGCTGAAACAAGAGGAAGGCTGAAGAGGTTGCGAGGTTCAAGACAGGGAAAGACGCACAGAGTGATTGTGGAAGAATCATGCATGTCCTTCCTATGGTTCTTTATCTTCTCTATTCTACCTTTCTGTTCCGAAATCCATCTGTATCAGATTTGTAAGCTATCAGTGAGAATGTCATGTAATCATGTGTTTTTCCAAGAGATTAATACAATGGAAGGCTGTTGTCTTCATAAGATGTTTATGTGCTTGTAATGTGTTTATGCTAGTTTAAAATTTTATTTGCAAATGTCTGAATGCTTATTAAGTGATCTTGCGTATATAACTCTGTATATGTAATGGATGCACTGTCCTTCATGAGTTGCGGGTTTGTTCCTTGCCATCGATCTCATCCCCTTCTGCATGTGGTTGCGGCACGCCTTGGGTGAGATGCACTGCTCTCCAGAGCAGGGTGAAAATGCCAGCGTGTTCCTAGACTACACCGGACCCCTTTGTTGGCCACAACTCCTGAACCTGGGTCTTGTCCGCGAGACCTGACTTCTCGCCAACAAATGGTTCCGTTGCCGGGACTTGCATGTTCTGAGGGGATCTAGATCATGGTATCGATGATTTTTGAAGGAGCGATATGACGATGGTGGGATGATCATCTTGACCAGTTCATTGCTCAGCAAGCAGAGCTGACCAAGAAAAAGGAGGCGGCGATCAAGGAGCTTGTTCTTTTCTCTGACTCAGCCAATGATACGTACGAAATTTTCTGGGGAAGGTTCCCTACAGACCTTTACAATTGGTTGCGGAGGTTACGAGTGACGGTGCCCCAAGAAGGCTTGCGGAAGATAAACCGCAGGTGGGCGCACGAAGATCTGGTGGCACTGCATTGGGTAGACACTGAACTAACCCACGCGGTAGATTTTTGGGTAAAGACCACGTTGGAAGGATACACTATGGAGTTTGCTGCTGAGTGCTACCAATCCTTCTCGAAAGCTGAGGCTGTTTTCCACTCAGGGCTACGAGGGAAGTTGCTGAAGGAGATTCCGCTGTGGATCAAAGCTCTGATGGTGGATGAAGGGTTGATTGAATTCCACAAAACGAGTATGGAAGCGTAAACCTACCGTACTGGGGGAAGGGTTGAGGGGACCAATGCTGTGTAGAATGTGAGAGTGGGGAGCGGGGAAAGGACGTTGAAGCCGCGTGCAAGTTGCGGGAGAGACGTGCGCATCGGCGGGCACAGATCGCCGATAGGTGGCGAAGAAGGGTAATGCGAGATTTGAAGAGAAGAGAGATCGAGAGGAAAAATCAGAAGGAGGTGCCTCAGAGGTCAGGAATTATGGGTTTGGATACCCGGGAAGAAAATGGGACAGTAGTGGAAGTGCAGTGGGTGCATGGGAGCCCAGCGACGCGAGAAAGAGAGATTGTGACTAGCGAAGATAATGGAAAGATGCAACCTGAAGAGAGTTCCGATGATGAATGGCACGGTGTGATGCAGAGGATGTTTCAAGATCAGACGGCACCCACCCCTCCAGGCAGCCCTACTTCTCACCTTCTGGATGGCCAGGATCCCGACCTTCCCCTGGTACTGTATCGACCTTTAAGTAATATTTTTATTCAGTTACAAGCATTGAGTCGGTCATACAATAGTTCATCAGTGTCAGTAACATCAGGTAACAACAGCGTTACTAGTAGTGGTATTTTTCCTAGTGGGACCGTTACGCAACCAGGACCTGGAGGCTTTATCCTGGTCAATTCTCCGCAAGTACACATGGCTGGATCTTTCACCTGGTATCCAAAGTTCTCTAGCCGGGGCAATGATGATGTAGAGCAACACTGGTACCTGTGCGAAGCCATCTGGAGGGCTCGCCAGACACCAGATGCAGGGAAGTTAATAGAATTCCAAACCATGCTCAGAGAGAGGGCTCTGCGATGGTTTATTAAGTGGTCGGAGGCTCATCCTAACCCCGTAATTGCGGACGTAAAGCGGGATTTTGTCTGCGAATTCAAGCTTCCCCAGACAGACCAGCAGGGCCTGTCGGAGCTATGGGAAATTAAACAGAAGGAAGGTGAGACCGCATGGGAGTTGATGCAGCGATTCAAGGACGCGATTAGGAAACTCAGCTACCCGATCGATCCAAACCACCAGAGGGACTGGTTCATCAAGGCTCTACTCCCCTTGACACGAACCCCCCTCACTCAACAGAAGATTGATAATCTGCAGGACGCTTTGGAGCAGGCCATGAAGATTGAAGCCATGGCGGGCTATCCCCAGGAATATCGGGGGGGGGCAGCCCCACAAGATCCTTCTTTGATAGGGTTGCAACACCAGATCGCCAGCTTGACTGAAAAGCTCAAGGAGCTTCAGCCAGTGAGACCAGCGCGACCGAATGTTTGGTGTACTCATTGCCTAGTCGAGGGCCACGTCGCAACCGAGTGTCCCCAGTTGCGCGGCACAGGAGTGGGACCCTCGGTCGCAGCAATCCAGGGGGGTCCACCACCAGGGGGTGGCATGGCGATGAACCCGCAGGGAGTCTACTAGCCGCAACAAACTTACGCAGGGTTCCCACCGCAATCGGGTTCCTCCACCATGGAGTACTGCGAGATTTTCTGGACGCTGGGACATCCTCCTCGGATGTGCCCGATATTACAGAAGTACTCCACGGTCCCGAATAATGTATACTGTGAATTTTCTGTGTCCACGACTCACAACACTGAGCAGTGTAGGGCGCTTGATGCACTTGCAGATCGACTGGATCGTCCCTCGTATAGGGTGAATGAGGCTCCAAGGGGAAGAGGTGGCGGAGGCATACGAGGAGGCCGCACAGGTGGACGCGGTCCGGTAAAATGTTACAAATGTGACTAGGAGGGTCATGTGGCTCGAGAATGTCCCCTTCCGCGACGACCCTGGTGTTCCCAGTGCTGGGTCAATGCCCGCGCTATAGAAGACTGTCCAGAGCTCATCAAGAAGTGGGAAGAACGGACGAGGCAGAGGGGGGCGAATCTGATAAACTCAGAGCCGCGAGGGACCGCCACCCCAGACTTGTAGAACGTCGCAAACGTGATGAGGTGCAGAAAGAAGACTGGAGAGGATGCCCACAGGAAGGAGCCAGCACAAGTGATTCGGCTGGCATCCCCAAAGAAGTTGATCAGGCCCAAAGTCCAGAAGAAGTATTTCCAGGAGGCAATTGAGGCGTTCGCCCAGTTGCGGAACGAGGGAGGTTTGGAGGAGCCCATGCTGCTAGAATCTGGTGTGCAGAACGTTACCAGTACTATGGTCAAGGATTGGCTCCGGCTATTCCTCAGGATTGTTGACAACGCTGCGCTGAGGCAGCAGCTCAAGCATGCTTTGGAAGGAGCACTGCAGGGGCGCACAGAACTTAGAGGCTCGGCGGACGCTGGCCCTCAATACGTGCAACGTGTCAAGCGGAACAAGTAACGAACAGGAAAAGAATTCCGGCTTAACACGCAGGTCGCAGGGTTCCAAATCAGCGACACCATGTTGGACTTGGGGTCCGACGTCAACATTCTGCCACGAAAGACATGGGCGGCTCTTGGAAGGCCATGGCTAGCCTACTCACCAATCCAACTCAGGATGGTGAACCAGTACTGCATTCTGCCAATCGGTCGGCTCGAGGGCGTCGAGGTCGACGTTGCGGGGGTAAAGACATACATCGATTTTGAGGTTATTGATATCATGGGCGACAAGGATCCCTATCCTGCCTTACTCGGCATTGATTGGGCTTTTTGAGAATTACGCCATCATCGACCTTAAAAAGGAGCTGATGATCTTTGAGGATGGGGAGGTACGGGTCACCCAGCCCCTCGACCCGTATCAGGGCCCACGATATACGAAAACAGTGGATAATCGAAAGGATGCTCAGATGATGGACCACCTTTATCAGATGACTGCAGGACAGCGGGACGACTATATCAACCCGTCCGCGACTGGCTCTGTCAGTTGACGGAGTGTGCAGAGCTCGGAGCTCGGATCCAACCTCGCTTGGGAAGACTGGCAGCAAGGGGGGTATGAGACCACCACACGGAGATGTGCTTCCATTGCCCAAGTCCGGTGGGTAGGGACTGAGATCCGCGGATATCCCACCTTGTCAAACATGCAAGCAGTCAATACTTTTATTACCAAGGTGGAAGACATGGTCCCAGCTGAAAGCCCGATGCCACTTTTGGATGTGGCCTTGCAGTCTACGTCGGCATGGTGGTGGAAAAATCACCACAACACTCTGTTGCGATGGGAGTGTGTGGCAGATGCTCTGCGGGCACGCTTTAAAGAGGACGAAGGACCCTGCAGTACATTTAGGTATCATGGAACTTCCGACCCACGACACCATTTGCGGGCCTACGAGGAACAGTGGCGTAGCACCCGGTACCCTGAGGAGCTGTGGGTCCACAGGTTTATCCACTCCCTGGGTACAATTCCCCAGACCTGGTACTTGGAGGAAGAGCGAAAACGGGGCACTTGCTCTTGGCAGGCCATCGCGGACAAGTTTGTGCGGTGCTTCTTGTTCGAAGGGGAGACGGCACAGGAGTCTCAGGCCCTACAGGCAGTCAAGGAGGTCTTGTTTTTCCACCATCCCGAGCCTGATGGGGGCCCGGTGGTGTCACGACCTGAGGTCAGGCGCGAGTTGGTTTGCCACCGGATTGACGGTGATCCGGATGACGATAGTCTGGAGGACCTCAGGCATCTCTATTTTGACGAAAGGGAAGGCGAGCGGAGCATCAGTGAAGAGCCGACGACTGAAGGAGTCCATTTACAGCCCCTAAAGACAAAGAAGATGAACATTGGAACAGACGAGAGACCCAAGCTCGCAACGATGGGAGATTACTGGGACGAGGAGACAACAAAAGAAATTTTCAGCCTCCTCCGTGAATACGAAGATTTGTTCCCGTCTTTGGTTGCGGACCTGAAGGGGATCAAGGGGGATCTGGGCGAAATGCACATCGTGTTGAAACCAGGGGCCAGGCTGGTGAAGCACCGACCCTACCGGTTGAACCCACGTATCAAATAGAAGGTCAAGATGGAGATTGACAAGATGCTGGCTGCAGGTCTCATATTTCCAGTAGAAGAAGCCGAGTGGGTGAGTCCCATTGTCATCCAGAACAAGAAGGACAAAGCGGAGATCCGTGTCTGTGTAGATTACCGGAGCCTGAACAATGCCTGCATCCACGACCCGTTTCCCACTCCCTTCAACGATGAAGTACTAGATCGCGTTGCGGGAAACGAAGCTTATTCATTCATGGATGGGTTTTCGGGTTACCATCAGGTGCGCATTGCCGAGGAAGACAAAGCAAAGACGACATTCACCACTGAGTGGGGATCATTCGCATACCACGTTATGCCGTTTGGTCTGAAGAACTCACCGGTTGTGTTTTCCCGGATTGTCATTGCTGCTTTCCGAGAGTACATTCACAAGTTCTTGGAGGTCTACATGGACGACTGGACCGTCTACAGCCTGTTGAAGAATCACGCCTCCCTGTTGCGTGTTATGTTTGACCGGTGTCGTCAACTGCAGATTTCCTTGAACTTGAAGAAATGTATTTTTGCAGTTCCATTCGACACACTCTTGGGCCACGTGGTGTGCAAGCAAGGGGTCTACGTTGATCCTGCCAAGGTTGCGGTCATCGTCCATATGGAGGCCCCCGAGACCGTGAAGCAGTTGCGAGCACTGCTTGGGCACACAAGGTATTACAGGCGGTTTATTCGCAACTACGCAAAGATTACGGCCCCTCTAGAGAAACTGTTGCGAAAGTCAGAAGTGTTCCAGTGGACAGTGGAATGTAGGAAGGCACTTGACACCTTGAAGGAGAAGTTGGTGACGGCGCCCATACTTGTTCACCCCGACTGGGATAAGCAGTTCCATGTGCATATTGATGCATCCGGTATTGCACTTGGAGCTGTACTGGCGCAACCCGGGGAGACGGCAGTTGACCACCCGGTGTACTTCGCCAGCCATCGGTTATCGAATGCAGAGAAGAATTACACCATGACCGAGCGGGAGGCGTTGGCGATGGTGTACTCCCTCTAGAAGTTCCACCACTATCTTCTGGGCGGAAAATTCACATTTTTCACGGACCACTCTGCATTGAAGTATCTGTTGAATAAGCCTGTGTTGGAAGGAAGAATATGTCGTTGGCTATTACTTTTCCAGGAGTTCACGTTTGAAGTGATTGTGAAGCCTGGTAGGTTGAATGTTGGTCCCGATCATTTATCCAGGTTGGAGATGGGAGAGAATGAAGGCTCGTTGGACGATCAGCTGCCGGATGCCGACCTCTTCCGAGTCGAAGCAGTACTAGATTATCTGGCTGACATTGCCACTTATCTGACCACGAGACAGTGCCCTCAGGATTACACCCCGCTTCAGAAACGCCACCTGGTTGTCCGGGCGGCTGACTACCAATTGATCGCGGGGCAACTATACAAGCTGGGCCTTGATGAGGTGTTGCGCAGGTGTGTTCTCGACCATGAGCGGGAAGCAGTGATGTGGGAATGTCACAGTGGTGTTGCGGGAGGGCATGTGGGTGCGAAACCCACCACAAGGAAGGTGCTCCAAGCTGGCCTGTGGTGGTCGACGGTACATGCTGACTGTAAGGCCTATGTGAAGCGTTGCGATGTTTGCCAGCGGACGGGAAGGCCTTCGCACCGAGATGAGCTTCCGCTACACCCAGTGCATGTGTTGCGGCTATTTGAAAAGTGGGCTATTGATTTCATAGGTCCCATCGCCTCGGTCGCCAGACACTCCAAGGCCCGGTACATCATCACCGCCACGGATTACCTCACCCGGTGGGCTGAGGCAGTAACGGTACGTGACTGCTCGGCAGAGACCGCTGCCCGGTTCATCTTTGAACACATCATCAGCCGCTTTGGCTACCCACGGAGCTTGACCAGCGATCAGGGTACGTATTTCATTAATGCCACAGTCAGGTCACTACTGGACACATTTATGATTCAGCATCATAAAAGCAGCCCATACCACCCACAGGCCAATGGTACCTTGGAAGCATTCAACAAGATTCTCGAAAAGGGCTTGAATAAAATTTGCAATGCTCAGCGCGACGATTGGGACGAGCGCCTCCCAGCTGCATTGTGGGCCTACCGAACCACAGTGAAACGTTTGACCAACCAGACACCATTCCAGTTGGTGTATGGCCGGGAAGCTGTGATTCCCGCCGAGTTCACTATACCCAGTCTTTTGATCGCAACGTCCCTTCAATTCTCAGACGAGGAGTCACTTCGGGAACGCCTCCAGGAGCTACAGGAGCTAGATGAGGCCCGATTCCTGGCAGAATTCCACCAGAAGGTTCAGAAGGCCAGACAGAAAGCGTGGCACGACCGCCACATCAAAACCAAAGCCTTCCAAGTTGGCGGCAAAGTTCTCTTATATGACAGCTGGTTCCAGAAGTTTCCAGGCAAGCTCCAGATGCACTGGTTGGGACCCTACTTTGTCATTGAGATCCGCGACTCAAGAGCCGTTCGGTTGGCAAAGCTGGATGGTACAGTTCTCCCTGGGTGGGTGAATGGCGCACGCCTGAAACCCTACCAGGAGTAGGTACCTTTCACCTTTCATCAATAACTCTCGCAACCGAGAGAACCCGTAGAGTAGCTTAGTCGAATAACTCTCCCACAACCAAGATGAGCGTAGGGAGTCTTTTTCGTTCATAGGAAGTCTATCAAATAACTGGTCAGTTGCGGGTACCTCACCGCAACTGATTGTGGTCGGGGCAGACCAGTCTAGCGTGACACAACGCCAGTCTAGCATGTCGTTCGCGTAGGATCCATCTCCGTGCCAGTGTCAGTCCAGGTCATTTCCGTCAGTCCTTTTGTCAGTCCGTAGGATTGCCCAGATTTGCTTCATAAATTACCGTAAGTAGACAGTAATCGTACCATAATCATTTTCCATCACCCGTAGTTCCCTCAGTCGTCACGTCCGCCCATCTCCCCATGACGCCGTCAGCAACTGTCAGATTACACACAGGCATGCGATTGATCGCACGATTATCACAGGCTCAAAGGATAGCAAGAATTAATTGCCGTTATGGAGTCTCATCAACTCCGCTCGTGCCAGGGAATGCCATAACTTGCATGGAGACCAATCGCTCGAGAATGACGGACCAGTTCAATTTGGAAATTGCAGCGACTCCAGAGCAGTTGCAGCCTCCAAGCACTCCGCACCCTAAAGGAAGCTCCCAAAGAATTCTCCAAGTTTACCAGCGTCGCGCCAATATGCCGAGGGCTCTCCTATCCATCCCTGAACCAGTGTTGGACAGCCGAATCCACCGCGTAGAGTCGCGAGTTGGCAAGTATGAAAATGCACCATGTATGGACGCCAACCTGTCCGACCCAGCTGAATTCCCCCACCTCCATTGGTAGACCTACATGGAACATCATTACACGCCAGGCAGGAGCTCCAACAACTGGATGTGACCAGAATTCAGGGGCCCACAACAGTCGTCCTTGATGCATTTGAGGACTCTTCCGGTTTTCGGAACTACGGGACCGGCCCTGCAATGCACCCGGTTCCTCCTCAGTCGGATACAGAACGGGTCCCTGTGGCTCAATGAGGAAATTCCAATTCATACCGAAGACATTCATCGGCTTATAGGGCTGTCTCAAAATGGTGCAGATGTCTCCGCTGCCAGCCATACATCCTCCAAGCGCGCCCGGAAGTCGGGTGACTCAGACCTGTACACCAAGTATGGCACTCGCCGGGGGGGCAAAGGTGCCAAAATTGATTTGATCAATAAGCCAGAAATTCGGTTCGCTTGCTACCTTATCGCTAGCAAGACGATGCGGCACTACACGAAGGGAGAGTGCACCCTGGATACAATCTCCATTGTGGAGCACTGTATCCAGGGCATCAGATTGAATTGGTGCTCTTTTGTGCTAAAAGAACTCTTCGCGGCCTGCGAAGAAAACTACAAGCATACCACCAGTTTCATTTACGGTTACTTGATTTCAGCTTTCGCCATGTGGAAATGGCACCTTCCTCCCGTCCGGATGCCGGCGGAGATTACCGCGAGCCAGCCTCTCGCGATGAAATACACCCCCTGGCAGGTGTCTTCGGACCCCAGCACCAAACAGGTGAACGCGGAAGCATTTCGGGCATGGTACGAGATGATGACAGATGTGGTGACTAACTAGCAATGGGTGCCCAGGCACCTGTTGGATGAGTATAGTGAGCACGTGTGGTTTGGGGTCAGCCACAGGCACACTTACCTCTGGCCAACCTGCGTGTCGGACACCACCTTCCACATGGCACCCCTCAGATTCCAGTTGAATGATGACACTTTCCACCGCGAGGTCTCTACGTGGCCGGGGGTCACCAAGCACATCCACGACGGGATCACTCGATACAACTTTGAGCGGATGATGCCGGCGCAGCGGCCTGCTGAGACAGGGGTAGTGGGGTCCTCACAGGTTGCGGCTGAACCTCCACAGGATGCAGCTGAGACCGCACAGGACCTTCCCGAATCACTGGTCCCCATCGTACAACACCTCAATGCCCAGGAACGACGACTTAACGTGGTAACCCAAGTTGCTTCAAGTGGTGCTCCTTTATTTCCCTCTTTTGCTGAATTTCAGATCGGTCGATCTCGTGCTCCCTCCAATAATGCCCCTCTCATTTCTCCCATTCCCACCAATATGTTCACCTCTTCCACCCCTATCATCACACCGATGGGCGAAACGGGCCCAGAACCCGATTCATCAGACCCCCCTCCATCCAAAAGGGCCCGCATTGCTGTCACCGATCCAGTGGTAGATCTTACTGACAATGATCCACCAGCCACTCCACTCGCAGCGAATTTGATTCCGGAGGAACCTCTGATCGATCCGTCAGAGTTCCTCAACATTCGCCTCCCCCATACTTCTTTCACCTTGTCCACTGCCCCCTCCACCGGCCGCCCACCTGCCACCTCCTCCAATCCATCCAACTCATCGGCCACTGTCTTAGATCCTCTCATCCGGGAACTTTTTGGAGGTGACCACGGGGTGGAAGTCACCTCCAGTACTGCAGCCGTGGTACCGCCGGTTGACCCTGTGGCCACACCCCAAGATCCTCCCTCTACTATATCTACCAGGCTAACAAATGATGGGGCTGATTCGGCTGACCCTCCCCCAGACCAGACCACGCAGCAAGACCGGCCGGAATCTGATATGGCCACCTCGATGCAGCAGAAGACGCCGGTCCATCCTCCTGAGACCTCAAACTGATTAGTGGCTAGTGGCCAACCTTCGCAGGAGCGGGTGCCGGAGCAGGGCGCACCCAGCACGACCAATGCAGAACCATGGAGTACAACACAGCTGTACCTACTCATTCAGCAGACGGCCCTAAAAGCCGAACAGATTCACACAGGGCTGGAGCAGCGGTGTACCGAGCAGCATAACTAGATCACGGTGCTTACTGAACAGTGCAATCAGCTGATTAGGGAGAAGACCTACCTACAAGAGCAGGTCACCATTGCTGCTCAGGCGTTCTCCGACTTATGGCCCGCTGCAAGGGCTCATTATGCCCCACTTCCTGCCAATATAGCGTAGGAAAGTGTAGCAATCCAGGCTCACCACCCTTCGGTCTACTTTCGTATTTATGGAGAACCAGAACCTGTGCTGCTAGCTCGCACGGCTCACTCTTCCGGATCCACGAATGTTCATCCGTAATAGGTGACCCGCGCGCACCATTCTCACTAGCATGCAGCGACTTCATCAAGTGGTGATCAGCGGTTTCCGCCTCTTTGCAGCCCCATAGGAGTGCTCACTTGCTCTAATCGTCAAACGCGCCCTATCTATGCTCAAATTACAACAATTTTCCGTGAAAGTCAGAGACCGTGACCCACGATTAGATCGGGCCGATGCTCAAGCGGACGAGTTGAAATTCAACAAATGACTGAGGCCGACTCGGCAGCGGCCAAACAGGTCATTCGGGAGATTCGTCTGCCCATTCGCGCCAATGCTGAATCCATACAACAGCTGCATGCCAAGGCCGAAGCCCAGCTTGCCACGTTGTTCGGGGCTACCCCGACGACTATAGACGAGGCCACCGCCACCCGGATCTCTGAAGAAGCCGACTTTCTTATGCAGGAATGGCAGCAAGCGGTGGCGGACTTCACCGGGCTTAGAGATACAGCGCTCCGCAGGGTCTCGGAGTTGGGGCCCTTGTTTGAACAACTACACGGTGGAGCACAACAGGAAAGGGCGCAAGGCGAGCGCACAGCAGAACAGAGCACAGGAGCTAGCGGGGCAATGGAAGTGGAGACTGTTATTTGTGATTGACTCGGGGACGAGTCAAGGAATTGTGGTCGGGGCCTGTTGGAGCCCTTGTTTTTGTTTAGTTTTAAAATCTTGGCTAAGAAATTTTGAATTTTGACCTTTTTGAGTTGCGGTAGGAATACACATGGCAACCGTGACCGCGCCGCAACTACCAGGAGTCGCGGAGCTATCAAGGTGGCGTGGAAGCATGCGATAGCTGGAGAAAGAATAGGGACAAGTGCAGATGAGGGAAACACACAACAGAAGACAAAAAGTAGAATGTGCAGATAACAGGAGAGAAGCCGAGAGAAGCTGAAGTAAAGCCACAGAGGAATTGATAGTCGCATGAGCGGGTGAATAAATAACAGTCACCTGGCTGAAACAAGAGGAAGGCTGAAGAGGTTGCGAGGTTCGAGACATGGAAAGACGCACAGAGTGATTTTGGAAGAATCATGCATGTCCTTCCTATGGTTCTTTATCTTCTCTATTCTACCTTTCTGTTCCGAAATCCATCTATATCAGATTTGTAAGCTATCAGTGAGAATGTCATGTAATCATGTGTTTTTCCAAGAGATTAATACAATGGAAGGTTGTTGTCTTCATAAGATGTTTATGTGCTTGTAATGTGTTTATGCTAGTTTAAAATTTTATTTGCAAATGTCTGAATGCTTATTAAGTGATCTTGCGTATATCACTTTGTATATGTAATGGATGCACTGTCCTTCATGAGTTGCAGGTTTTTTTTTTGCCATCGATCTCATCCCCTTCTGCATGTGGTTGCGGCACGCCTCGGGTGAGACACACTGCACTCCAGAGCAGGGTGAAAATGCCGACGTTTTCCTAGACTACACCAAACCCCTTCGTTGGCCACAACTCCTGAACCTGGGTCTTGTCCGCGAGACCTGACTTCTCGCCAACAACAATCCTCATTGGCTTCTCCAATCACTAGTTGTTGCAAATCATGCAACAGTATAGTCACAACTGATAGTCACACTTCTCTTTCACCTATCTCTTCACTGGTCTCCACTGAAACTGTCCATGCATTGAAGTTAACTGATGTATTCTTTAGTTGATTAATGAGTTTATAATTATTGAATTAATTAATAATTAATTCACACCACTCTCACTAATTGTATCAATTAGTTAAACTGAATACAAATAGCTCAACTATGCTTAGATTAGTTAAATTGAATACAACTCCACTAACTTCCTCAATCAACTCCACCAAACTCTGTCACATGAGTTCTAACTGAAGTATCCATGAAATAGCTCCACTTAACCCTCAGGAATAGCGTAATTCCTTCTGTCAGCTCTTGTGCCACATCCCCAGGCACTCCCAACCCGTTGCCCAAGAGAATAAGATAATGTTTATAGTCCAAATATTATTAAGAGCTAATAATATTCGACATATCTATTTTTGTTAGGACCGGCAATTCAGTATCAGATTCTCCCAACATTTCTAAAAATAGAAGTCCATATATTTTTCCAACTTCGACCAACCATCCAAAAATAGCATCAAAAATCATAGAACATGATCCATATGTCTAAACAGATTCTTTGTGCCAAAATAGCTTGCGGGCCCACTTAGTGAAGTTGCGACTTATTTTTCACTAAGCTCAACATTCACAGCAATCTCTAACACTCCCTTCAACAAGATAAGGATTATTCCGCCACCCCTATCCCACCGTGGTATTCGAATTTGCTACTGGTGAGCGCCTTCGTCAAGATATCAGCATCCTGATCCTCCGTAGGAATGTATGAAAGTAACATGATCTTCCGCTACACACAATCTCTAACATGATGATACCAATGCCTGAAGCACTACTGCCTCAAATCATCCTCCTATTTGTACTATGATCCATATCCCGATGTGCCTCTGATATATCTCTGAATACACAGTTTTATACCCTTCCGTAAGAGCTTGGTAGGCTTAACCATAGCTTGCGAAAGCTGGTTAACTGCATAGCATATATCGGGTCGTGTATTGACCAGATACATAAGCGACCCCACCAACTGTCGATAGACAGTGGCATTCACTACCTCTTCTGAAGTAGCATCCTCCTTCCTCCAACCACCAGGAAGAGGGGTGTCAACAGGCTTGCAGCCTTGCATGTTGAACCTCTCCAGAATCTCCCAAGCATACTTGCCCTGAGAAACAAACAATCCACCATTGTGCTGCCAAATTTCCAATCCCAGGAAATAATGAAGGAGGCCCAAGTCCTTCATGTCAAACTCCTTTGCAAGATCACCCTTGCATGAGTGTATCAACAGTTCATCACCCGTCAAAATCAAATCATCTACATAAAGTACAATGATCAACAAATTACCCTCCACCACAATCTGGTATAGGTTAGGATCCGCTTCACTCTTGGAGAATCCAAGTTTGGTGAAATAACTATCTATCCGTGTGTACCAAGCACGAGGCACTTGTTTCAACCCATACAATGCTCTCTTGAGCCTGGACACATGCGACTCGCTGTTGAAGATCTCAAAACCTTCAGGCTGATCTATGTACACCTCCTCCTCAATGACTCCATTGAGGAACGCAGTCTTCACATCCATCTGATGAATGTGCCACCCCATCTGCGCTGAGAGAGCAAGAATCGTCCGTATGGAAGAATACCTTGCGATAGGTGAAAAGGTCTGCTCATAATCAATCCCTTCAATCTGTGAAAAGCCTCGGGCAACAAATCTTGCCTTGTACTTCTCCACACTCCCGTTAGCTGCTTGCTTCACTTTGTAGATCCATCTCGAACCCACCACTAATTTCCCTTCCGGCATTGGCACAATCTCCCATGCACTATTTCTGACAATTGAATCATACTCTTCCACCATGGCATCTACCCATGCGGGATCCTCCACAGCTTCCTCGAAAGAGGATGGCTCTGTCACGATACACTTGCTCATAAGAGCCATGCATCCAGTATACCGGTCAGGTGACTGTCTCTATCTACGTTATGATGTAGGTGCTCCTACAACCTTCTCTGCATCTTGAGCCAGTCGCTCAGCTTCTGTAGTGCGCTTCCGCCCTCTGATGGTTGGCGCTGCTTGAGTGGTCTCTTCCACTCCATGAACCTCCTTCTGCGGGTCGATCCACATCCCGAGGCTCATCTCAGAACCAATAGCTCCTCATCTGCATGCAAGTGTGGCTCCTTCTCAAGCGAACACTTCATGGCTTTCTCCTCCTGAAATTTGATATCCCGTCGCACAACAGTCTTGCGACTATCTGGAAAATACACATGATAGTTGTGGGGTGTATCAATGTACCCCACAAATATCCCAACCTCTGCGGTCGGATCCAGCTTCTTCCTGGCATCCTTCGTCACATGCAAGTAGACATGTGAACCAAAAATCCTCAAATGGGAAATATCGGGCCTCTTAACAGAAAATGCCTCCTCCGGTGTACTCATGCCAAGTATCTTGTGAGGACAACGGTTCTGCACATATACTGCAGTATTGCATGCCTCCGCCCACAAGTGTGGAAATTTGAATAATTGATATATTATTCACTGATATTCTCCTGATCACACACTATTTTAACTTCATGCACAATATCGAATCTCTTCTACCATTTATCATTAATTGCGGAAATAAAATCAATTGCATGTGCACATTAAAACCATAAACAATCACACATATGAACATAGTATTTCATGGGAAAGCTTAAAGCTGAAAACCACCAAATATCTGTATATTATATGTCATAGAGATCATATAACAATCATTGTACAAATCTCCTCACAAGCTCTCAACACAACCTCCAATTGCTACACACTAATCAAGCTAGATCTAGCAAAACACATGCTCTAATCTCTGCCACCTGATAGCCAGCCTCTATTGCATAATCAATGTTGTAGGATGGCTCAATAAATAACTTGAACCACCTGGCTTGTACTGCGTAATCCTCATGGGCTTCTCCAATCACTGGTAGTTGCAAATATGCAACAATATAGTCACAACTGATATTTAACTTGCTCTTTCACCTATCTCTCCGTACCGGGTTCTCACTAAACCTATTCATGGACCGGTTAACTGATGTGTTCTTTAGTTGATTTATGAGTTAATAATTAGTGGAATAATTAATAATTAATTCACACCACTCTCACTAGTGTATCAATTAGTTAGAATAGATACAACTATCTCAACTATGTTTAACTCAGTTAAACTGAACACAACTCCATCAACTAGCTCAATAACTCCACCAAATTCTGTCACATGAGTTCTAACCGAAGTATCCATGCAATAGCTCCACTTAACCCTTAGGAATAGCGTAATTCCTTTTGTTAGCTCCTATGCCATGTCTGTGCACTTAACTGAAGTGATCCAAGAGAATAAGATAATTTTTATAGTCCAAATATTATTAAGAGCTAATAATATTTGGCATATATATTTTTAGACTGGCAATCTAAAAATAGATTCCTCCCAATATGTCTAAAAATAGAAGTCCATCTATTTTTTTCAACTTGACCAACCATCCACAAATAGCATCCTACAACTCATAAAAAACATGATCCATATGTCTAAAAATAGACTTTGCGCCAAAAATATCCTGTGGGCCCACTTAGTGAAGGCGATTCTTTTCACTAAGCTCATCATCTTGTTGCAATCTCAACACTCCCTCTCAAAAAGATAAGGATTATCTACCACCCCTATCCTGCCTCTGTGGTATTCGAATTTGCTCTTTGTGAGCACATTCGTCAAGATATCAGCATCCTGATCCTCCGTGGGAATATATGAAAGTAACATGATCTTCCACTGCACACAATCTCTGATATGATGATACCGATCCATGAAGCCATGCTGCCTCAACTCATCCTCCTGTCTGTACCATGATCCATATCCCGATGTGCCTTTGAGATATCTCAAGACATGCTTTCCCCGCCTTCCAAAAATATTTTGTTAGGCGAACTATAGCTTTCAGAAAGTTAGTTCATTAACAGCATAGCATATGTCGGGTTGTGTATTGAACAGATAGATACATAAGCAACCCCACCAACTGTCGATAAATAGTGGCATCCACTACCTCCGCCTAAGTAGCATCCTCCTTCCTCCATCCACCAGAAAGAGGAGTATCAACAGGCTTGTAGCCATGCATGTTGAACTTCTCCAGTATCTCCCGGGCATACTTGCCTTGAGAAACAAACAGTCCATCATTGCGCTGCCAAATTTCCAATCCTAGGAAATAATGAAGGAGGCCCAAGTCCTTCATCTCAAACTCTTTTGCAAGATCATCCTTGCATGAGAGTATCAACAGCTCATCACCTATCAAAATCAAATCATCTACATAGAGTACAATGATCAACAACTTACCCTCCACCACAATCTGGTATAGGTTAGGATCCGCCTCACTCTTGGAGAATCCAAGTCCGGTGAAATAACTGTCTATCCGTGTGTACCAAGCACGAGGTGCTTGTTTCAACCCATACAACGCTCTCTTGAACCTACACACATGAGACTAGCTGCTCAAGATCTCCAAACCTTCGGGCTGCTCTATGTACACCTCCTCCTCAATCACCCCATTGAGGAACGCAGTTTTCACATCCATCTGATGAATGTGACACCCCATTTGTGCTGAGAGAGAAAGAATTGTCCGTATGGAAGAATACCTTGTGACAGGTGCAAAGGTATCCTCATAATCGATCCCCTCTATTTGTGAAAAGCCTTGGGCAACAAATCTTTCCTTGTACTTCTCCACACTCCCGTCAGCTGCCTGCTTCACTTTGTAGATCCATCTCGAACCCACCATTGATTTCCCTTCCAGCCTTGGGACAATCTCCCATGCACTGTTTCTGACAATCGAATCATACTTTTCCACCATGGCATCTACCCATGCGGGATCCTCCACAGCTTCCTCGAAAGAGGATGGCTCTGTCACGATACACTTGCTCATAAGAGCCATGTATCCAGTGTACTAATCAGGTGACTGTCTCTGTCTGCACTGTGATGTAGGTGCTCCTACAACCCTCTCTACATCTTGAGCCAGTCGCTCAGCTTCTGTAGTGCGCTTTCACCCTCTGATGGTTGGCACTGCATGAGTGGTCTCTTCCACTCCATGAACCTCCTCTTGTGGCTGATCCACATCTTGAGGCACATCCTTAGGAACTAATAGCTCCTCATCTGCATGCAAGTGTGACTCCCTCTAAAGCAAACACTTCATGGCTTTCTCCTCATGAAATTTGATATCCCTTCGCACAACAGTCTTGCGACTGTCTAGAAAATACACACGATAGTTGTGGGGTGTATCAGTGTACTCCACAAATATCCCAACCTCTGCAGTTGGCTCCAGCTTCTTCCTGGCATCCTTCGTCACATGAATGTAAACAGGTGAACCAAAAATCCTCAAATGGGAAATATCAGGCCTCTTACCAAAAAATGCCTCCTCGGGTGTACTCATGCCCAGTATCCTATGAGGACAATGGTTCTGCATATATACTGCAGTATTGCATGCCTTAGCCCACAAGTGTATGGGAAGGCCCTGATCGTGCAACATCACCCGTGCAGCACCCATGATCGTTCTGTTCTTCCACTCAGCAACCCCATTGTGTTGTGGGTTATGAGGTGCTATGAGCTCTCTTCGAATTCCTTCTGCGCTGCAAAAGTCCTTGAACTCGCCAAAGATGAATTCACCACCATTGTTGCTTCTAATAGCCTTCACCTGCTTCCCCGATTCTTTCTCAACCAGTGCCTTGAACTCACAGAACATTGAGTATGTCTCGCTCTTCTTCTGCATGAAGAATATCCAGCACTTACGAGAAAAATCATCAACAAATATCACATAACCCTTGTGCTTTGCTATCGAAGCTAATGAGAAAGGTCCACACACATCTGTGTGAATTCTCTCAAGGATCGTTGTGGCATGACTATCCTTCTCATGAAAGGTGGCTTTCACAAATTTTCCCAAGGTACATCCCTTGCACTGATCTGACTGTGCAAGAGTACCCTTAGGAAGCCCAATAGAAGTCTGTTGCAGTATCTTCAAAGCTCCATGGTCAAGGTGGCCCAATCTCTAGTGCCACAACTCGCCATCATCCCCGCTCACCACTCCTTCTGCCTTGCCTGCCATTGCTGTGCAGCCATCTACCTGCAATTGATAAAGGTTCTTAACTCGAACCCCTATCCTCCGGGTTTCACCAGTTGCCTTACTGCGCAGGAAAGCCTTTCCCTCGCTAAAGACAAAATCATATCCCTTGTCTTCTAACATGGCCACTGAGATCAGATTCTTCTTCAATCCTGGAACATGCATCACTTCCTTCAATACGAAGGGTTTACCAGACTCCCTCTAAAAGTAAATGGTACCGATACCGGTCGCACTGTATCTACCATCATCGCCCATCTCGATTACACTCCAAGATCTTTCTCATCTAGATCAGTAAACAAATCTCAATCTCCTGTCATGTGAAAAGATGCACCACTGTCAAGAAACCACACTGAACCCATCACACTTGAGACCAAGCATGCGATCAGTAAAAAATCCAACTCAAACTGCGAGGCTAAGGCCTCTCTAGCTGCAGATCTAGCAGCCTTCTTATTTTTCTTCTTATGTGGACAACTAGAGGCGTAATGTCCATGTTGGTGACAGTGAAAGAACTTCACCTTGAACATGTCTTGCTTCTTTCCTTTCGCACTAGATTGAGAAGCATTCTTCTTGCTCTTCCCCTTCCTTGCTTTGGTAGCCAAAGCACAATTTTCTTCATCTGAGTTCTTTGATGAAGATCCATCCCTGGTACTTCGCCTTATCTCCTCTTGCACAAGATCCGACCAAATTCGCTCCCATCCTGGCAATTTCTCCCGACCATTGACAAAGTCCTGATAGGAATGCAAACTATTCAGAAGCCCAAGGAGAGCCAAGCTCACCAATTCCTCATCATCAAGAGTAACCCCCACACTTCCCAGCTCATCCCTACATTGGAAAAACTTCGTGAGGTACTTGGGCATACTATCGCCCTTCTCCATTTTTATGTTTCTGAGTTTATCCTTGAGCGCCAACTTCCTTTGGTCGCTCTTGCTTTGAAATAAATCTGTCAAAGCTTTCCACATCAATAATGGAGAAGCCTTACCATGAAGGCTGGACACTATGTGATCCTTCATACCTTCCAACATAATCCTTCGACACTTTGCTATTTTCTTTTGCCATGCGTCAAGTACAACAGCATCACTAGAAGTAGGTTTTGGAATTTCTGCATCTATGAACTCCTTCAACCCATTGTCATCCAGCACTGCCTCCATCCTATCCTTCCATGCAATATAATTCAAGCTTCCCTCAAGGGCATACTCCAATCACAATCCTTTGAAAGACATCTCAAATTCGACACCAAGAAAACACTACTGCAAATTCGAATTCCACCAGCACAAAACTCAACCGCTTCAATTTTTTGCAATTGCTCCAATGATCAATATCGCTCTGATACCATGTAGAAATTTGAATAGATGATATATTATTCATCGAGATTCTCCTGATCACACACTATTTTAGCTTCATGCACAATACAAAATCTCTTCTACCTTTGATCATTACATACGGAAATAAAATCAATTGCATGCGCACATTAAAACCATAAACAATCACACATATGAACACAGTATTTCATGGGAAGGCTTAAAGCTGAAAACCCCCAACTATCTGGATATTATATGTCATAGATATCATGTAACAATCATTATACAAAGCTCCTCACAAGCTCTCAGCACAATCTCCAATTGCTACACACTAATCAAGCTAGATCTAGCAAAACACATGCTCCAATCTCTGCTACCTAATAGCCAGCCTCTATTGTGTAATCAATGTTGTAGAATGGCTCATAAATAACTTCGAACCAACTGGCTTGTACTGCGCAATCCTCATTGGCTTCTCCAATCACTGGTTGTTGAAAATATGCAACAATATAGTCACAACTGATAGTTAACCTTCTCTTTCACCTATATCTCTGCATTGGTATCCATTGAAACTGTCCATGCAGTGAAGTTAACTGATGTATTATTTAGTTGATTAATGAGTTTATAATCAGTGAATTAATTAATAATTAATTCACACAACACTTCACTAGTGTATTAATCAGTTAGACTAAATACAACTAGCTCAACTATGTTTAGATTAGTTAAACTGAACACAACTCCATTAACTCCTCAATCAAATCCACCAAACTCTCTCACATGAGTTCTAACTGAAGTATCCATGCAATAGCTCCACTTAACCCTAAGGAATAGCATAATTCCTTCTGTCAGCTTCTGTGCCACATCTGTGCACTTAACTAAAGTGCTCCAAGAGAATAAGATAATTTTTATAGTCCAAATATTATTAAGAGCTAATAATATTCGACATATCTATTTTTAGACTGGCAATCTAAAAATAGATTATTAACAATAATACAAAATAGAAGTCCATATTTTTTTCAACTTGACCAACCATCCAAAAATAGCATCCTGCAACTCATAGAACATGATCCATATGTCTAAAAATAGACATAGTCTAAAAATAGACTTTGCGCCAAAAATAGCCTGCGGTTCCACTTAGTGAAGGCAACTTCTTTCCACTAAGCTCATCATATTTTTTCAATCTCAAAAACAAGTGTATGCGAAGGCCCTGATCATGCAACATCGCCCGTGTAGCACCCACGATCTTTTTGTTCTTCCACTTAGCAACCCCATTCTGTTGTGGGTTATGAGGTGCTATGAGCTCTCTTCGAATTCCTTCTGCACTGCAAAATTCCTTGAACTCGCTAGAGATTAATTCACCACCATTGTCACTCCTAAGAGCCTTCACCTGCTTCCTCTATTCTTTCTCAACCAGTGCCTTGAACTCACAGAACTTTGAGTATGTCTCGCTCTTCTTCTGCATGAAGAAGATCCAACACTTCTGATAAAAATCATTAACAAATATCACATAATACCTGTGCTTTGTTGTCGAAGCTACTGAGAAAGGTCCACACACATCTGTGTGAATTATCTCAAGGATCGTCCTGGCACGAATATCCTTCTCGTGAAAGGTAGCTTTCACAAATTTTCCTAAGGTACATCCCTTTCACTGATATGAATGTGCAAGAGTACCCTTAGGAAGCCCAGTAGAAATCTGCTACAGTATCTTCAAAGCTCCATGGTGAAGGTGGCCCAATCTCCGGTGCCACAATAAATCATCATCCACAACTCCTACTCATGCACGCCTTTTTGCCATTCTTTGCAGCAATACCTTCTGATTGATAAGGTTCTTAACTCAAACCCCTATCCTTTGAGTCTCACCGGTTTCATGCACTATGTGAGAAGCCTTTCCCTCGCTAAAGACAACATCATATCCCATGTCTTCTAACATACGCCACAAGAGATCGGATTATTCTTCAATCTGGAAAATGCATCACTTCCTTCAATATGAAGGGTTTACGAGACTCCCTCTCAAAAATGGGTACAGTCGTGGGTTCACTCAGTATCTACCATCATCGCCCATCTCGATGTGCACTCCAAGATCTTTCTCATCCGGATCGGTAAACAAATCTCGATCTCTGTCTTCTTGAAAAGACACACCCTTTGTCCAGCTCCCTGAACCCATCACACTTGAGACCAAGCATGCGATCAACCAAAAATCCGGCTCAAGCGCCAAGGCTAAGGCCTCTCCAGCTGCAGATCCAGCAGCCTGCTTATTTTTCTTCTTCTGTGGACAACTAGTGGCGTAATGTCCGTGTTGGTGACAGTGAAAGCACTTCACCTTGGACATGTCCTGCTTCTTGCCTTTCACACCGGATTGAGAAGCATGCTTCTTGCTCTTCCCATTCTTTTCTTTGGCAGCCGAAGCAAAATTTTCTTCATTAGAGTTCTTTGATGAAGATCCATCCCTGGTACTTCGCCTTATCTCCTCTTGCACAAGATCCGACCAAAGTCACTTCCATCCTGGAAATTTATCCTGACCATTGATAGAGTCTTGATAGGAATTCCAAATCTTTAGAAGCCCAAGGAGATCCAAGCTCACCAAGTCCTCATCATCAATAGTAACCCCCACACTTCCCATCTCATCCCTGCATTGGATGAACTTCGTGAGGTACTTGGGCATACTGTCGCCTTTCTCCATTTTTATGTTTCTAAGTTTATCCTTGAGCGCCAACTTCCTCTGGTCGCTCTTTCTTTGAAATAAATCTGTCAAATATTTCCACATAAAGAATGGAGAAGCCTTACCATGAAGGCTGGACACTATGTGATCCTTCACACCTTCCAACAGAATTCTTCGACACTTTTCTGTCTTATTTTGCCATGCGTCAAGTACAACAGCATCACTAGAAGTAGGTTTTGGAATTTATGCATCTTTGAACTCCTTCAACCCATTGTCATCCAGCACTACCTCCATCCTGTCCTTCCATGCAATATAATTTGAGCTGCCCTCAAAGGCATACTCCAATCGCAATCCGTTGAAAGACATCTCAACTTTGACACCAAGAAAACACTATTGCAAATTCGAATTCCACCAACACAAAACTCAACCGCTTCAATGTTTTGCAATTGCTCCAATGATCAATATCGCTCCAATACCATGTAGAAATTTGAATAACTGATATATTATTCACCAAGATTCTCCTGATCACACACTATTTTAGCTTCATGCACAATACAAAATCTCTTCTACCATTGATCATTACATGCGGAAATAAAATCAATTGCATGCGCACATTAAAACCATAAACAATCACACATATGAACAGAATATTTCATGGGAAATCTTAAAGCTCAAAACCCCAACTATATGTATATTATATGTCATAGAGATCATGTAACAATCATTGTGCAAAGCTCCTCACAAGCTCTCAGTATAATCTCCGATTGCCACACACTAATCAAGCTAGATCTAGCAAAACACATGCTCCAATATCTGCCACCTGATAGCCTGCCTCTATTGCATAATCAGTGCCGTAGAATGGCTCATAAATAACTTCGAACCACTTGGCTTGTACTACGCAATCCTCATTGGCTTCTCCAATCGCTGGTTGTTGCAAATCATGCAACAGTATAGTCACAACTGATAGTCACACTGCTCTTTCACCTATCTCTTCACTTGTCTCCACTGAAACTGTCCATGCACTGAAGTTAACTGATGTATTCTTTAGTTGATTAATAAGTTTATAATTAGTGAATTAATTAATAATTAATTCACACCACTCTCACTAGTGTATCAATCAATTAGACTAGATACAACTAGCTCAACTATGTTTAGATTAGTTAAACTGAACACAACTCCATTAACTTCCTCAATCAACTCCACCAAACACTCTCACATGAGTTCTAATTGAAGTATCCATGCAATAGCTCCACTTAACCCTTAGGAATAGCATAATTCCTTCGGTCAGCTCCTGTGCCACCTCTGTGCACTTAATTGAAGTGCTCCAAGAGAATAAGATAATGTTTATAGTCCAAATATTATTAAGAGCTAATAATATTCGACATATCTATTTTTAGACTGGCAATCTAAAAATATATTCTTCCCAATATGTCTAAAAAAAGAAGTCCATCTATTTTTCCAACTTGACCAACCATCCAAAAATAGCATCGTGCAACTCATAGAACATGATCCATATGTCTAAAAATATACATAGTCTAAAAATAGACTTTGCGCCAAAAATAGCCTGTGGTCCCACTTAGTGAAGGTGACTTCTTTCCACTAAGCTCATCATCTTGTTGCAATCTCAACAAATTGAAAATAGTTGCGCATCAGGAAAACCTTCCTTCAGGTTAGTTGGTTCCTCGCCAGTCTCAATTCGGGACAAGTGATCGGGCCCAACATTCAACCTTCCTAGTTTGACAATGATTTCAAAGTCGTACTCCTGGAACAATAGAAGCCATCAACAGATTCCCCCCCCCAACATAGGATTATTCACCAAGTACTTCAAAGTTGAAAGATCTGTAAACATTTTGAAGTGTCCCCCTAATAGGTAATGCTGATACTTATGTAATTCATAGACTATTTCCAATCCCTCCCGCTACGTGGTGGCATAGTTGCGCTCCGCACCCAAGAGTTTTCAACTAGTGAATGCAATTGGGTGATCAATGTCTCCCTCACTAGGTTGTGTAAGGACTGATCCTAGGGTGATTCTGGAAGCATAAACGTGGACATGAAATACCTTCGCCCAATCAGGGAAAATAAGGATAGGCGCAGAGATCATCTTTTCCTTGAGGATCTCAAAGCTATTTTGACATTCGCCATCCCAAAAGAATGAAACATTCTTCTTAAGCAGTTTTTACAGAGGGGTTGTGATCAGCATGTATCCCTGAATGAACTTTCTGTAATAGCCTATATGTCTGAGGATCAAGAAAAGCTGCTTCTTAGTCATAGGGACTGCCAGATTGATGATCACAACAACTTTTGCAGGGTCCACCATTAGCCCTTTTCAAAAAACTATATGTCTAAGCAAGATTCCAAAGGGCACACAGAAGATGAATTTCTTGATATTTAGGGAAATCCAGTGCTTCCGAAAGGCATCGAACATCATGTGCAGGTTCGAAACGTGCGTCTTTACTAATACAAAGATAGTCCAATCATCAAATTATACCTCCAGAAATTTATGAATGAACTCTTTGAATATGGTGACTACTACCCGTGAGAAGATGACAGGAGAATTTTTAAGTCCCAAAGGCATGACCATATACTAAAAAGATCCCCATTCAATGGAAAATGTAGTTTTGTTGCGATCTTCGAGTGCGATTCTGATCTAATGGTACCCTGAGAACCCATCAGTGAAGGAATACGCCTCCTGGCCTCCTACGTTATCCAGGATCTCATCGGAGAACGATGTAGGAAATGGATCATGTACTCATGAATCATTCAACTTGCACAAATCTACGTAGATGTGGATTTCCCCCTTCATATTCTTTTCTTGAACCACCATAGGACTCACCTAGTCTGACAGCTTGACCTGTTCGATGATACCCGCAGCGAGAATTTTATCGATTTCTTCCCTAACCTTCTGCTTGCATTTAGGGTTCAGTCGATAAGGGCGCTGCTTTTCAGGGCGCGCATCTGGTTTCATAGAGATGCGCATAACCCCTAAGTCCCCTGTGATCCCCTTAAGCTCCAAAAAATTTGTCGGAAATAAGTCTTGATACTCCGTGAGCAGTTCCACAATCTTGTCTACTATCTCATCATCCTAGTAGTCCCCAATTTTAGCCAACTTGGGTTGCTCTTCCGTTCCAATGTTAACTTCTCGCAACTTCAGAGGTTTTGTAACATCCACAGTGTGTAATGGAGGTCCTGCAATTGCGCTTTTCCCCTCTGATTCTAGGATCAATACATTGTGTGGATCTTCATCACACTCCTCTATGGTGATATAGCGGCAGTTGACAATATCTTACATTTGTGTTTCCCATGTGGGTATTTCGCATGTTGCTTATGGGCTGGATTCACCAAATACAAAGGTATCGATATCCTACAGAGCTTCATCAAGCACCTCCGATCCTCTTGTTAACCTGAATGTCCCCAAAAATTCGTCCTTTAAGGTTTCCCACTGGTGGGTGCATTGATGTAGCTCCGCATCTAGGTACCATGCGGTGGGAATCGGTCCCAAGGCATGAATAAACAAGTGAACCCATTCTTCTGTAGTACAATCGCACCATTTCTCCATCCAGGTGAACAAATGTTTACGCGGATCCCCTGGGCCAAGAAATATCTTGACGCGCATGTCGACCGGAGGCTCAAATCATAGGACCATCATATCTCGACATTCCTCCAAATCTTGGAATGCCCCCTTATGCGTGTCCCACCATCTTCCAGGTGTTGTGCGCAAAGCTAGGTTGAGGGCCCATAGCCTTTGTTCTCTTGGAACCTCAGCTTCAAATGTCCGCAAAAATTCTTTTATACAAATGGAACCATCAAAGTAAGGTAGTTCTCTTATCTCGGAGGATATGCAACGGAATTCCCTGGTGATTCGTAGGCAGCGCAGCACAGAGACATCATGCAGCCAGTTTTTCCAATTTTCCATTTCTTTGTTGGAGTCAGAAAATAATTCGCTATCCCTTTCCCAGCAAAGCACACCATCATCCATAGGATTGATCCAGTCTTCGTCCCTCGTAGTTAACTTATAGATGTGATCCACCTCTTCTTCCTCACGCAGTAGCTCTATATACCTTTCTCCCTCTACGGGATCTAGCGGTACTATCACTCGTGTTACTTCACTTTCAAACATCATGCTTTTATTTTTCAAATTGATAATACCGCCCATATCTATGGCCCAGTCCAATCCTTGGAGTGCAGGATAGGGGTCTACATCTTCTACAATCTGAAGACCTCGAAGTTAGACCGAACCTTGACCCTTGTGATGTCTACCATGATCTTTGATAATCTTCCTAACGGTATGACCTTCTGCTAATTAGCCATGCGCAACTGGATAGTGGACCATTCTAACTTAGGTTCTCCCATTCGCTACCAAGTTTGCTTAGGTAGTATGTTCGCATATGAGCCTAGGTCTAGAATAACCTGATCCATCTCATAGTCACCAATCTGTGCAGTTAACCGCATCTCCCTACTAGTGTGTCTCTTATGCTTATACAGTTTGTGTATGTCCTTAATTTCCATAGCTGGGGTTGTTCTTTCTGTGCAACTGTCTATTAAAGCTTGGAGGTTTTCTACGGCCTTTTGGTTGCGCAACAACTTCATACATGTCTGCAGGAATGGTTTGACCTCATCATTTGCTTTGAGGTTTGCGGGGGCTTGAGGAGTAGATGTCGCAGCCTTAGCGAAGTCTTGGAAAGCTGCGAAAAAGGTTTATTTTTCCTTCTGTAAGTCCAAACCTTCTTGCTTAATGGCTAATTTCCTAATAAGCGGCTCTGCCTCAGCTTCCTCCGCAGCTCCTTCGGTGGCCATGCTGCTGCGTGTTATCACATTAACACTCGGCCCTTCATCTTGAGGCTCCACCTTGACCATTTTTACATTCTACGTAGGTGTTTGTTGCTTCTCCTGCATCTTGGCTATCAGAATCGGGAAATCTTCAATCACATGATCCAGTTGTCTACAGTATCTGCAGGATTGCCTTGCAAGGTTTGTGCAATCTCTTGTAAAGTGCCCGATTTCCCCACAGTTATAGAAAATTTGTTGTCCTCTCCCCCTACCTGCACTTCCACCTCGGCCCCTACCCCTAGCTAGGGATCCACCCATACCGAAGGGAGATATTGGTAAAGAAGGGTCTGATTGTACCCTATATAGGTTGCCCCTGTCTATCATCAGATCATAAGTCTGGCAGTTTTTCTCATCATGGCGTACAAAAGATTTGCAGAATTTGCACCATTGTTGCTTTGTTTCTGGGACATATGCGGCAAGGCAGGGGAAGTGGTTGGTATCGCGTAGCCTAACAATGCGACAATCATCACACCACAGCACTGGCCCACTTGGCCCTGCAACTTCCCTAAGATGCAACAGGTTGGGTCCCCCGGCTTGCACGTAATCTTCTAACAAAGGAAATTTATCTTTGGTGTGGCCATTCACCCTACATCGTATGCACCATCTTTCAAGGCTGGCCTCTATTCCTCGCTCCTTTCACAGACTCTAGATATCCATGTGCATTACTTCTAGTTGGCTTTGTATTGTTTGTACTCCTAACTGGGTATCATCCCCTGGTGCAGCCTCCAGCTTCATAGAAATCTCCAAGGCCTTCTCCTGCAACTCAATGGCTTGATGACCCATTGGTATGCGCAGGTGGGGAAGTAACATAGCAATGAACCATTTTGTGTGCTATCTTTCATCATACATAAATCCTCTTTCTCTAATTACCTTCTTTAACCATTAGTCAGCCTCCCGTACAAACTTGGTCGGTCCTTGCTTGAAATATTTCAAATCATTCACTATCTAAGAGTAGGACTTAGGCTTCTTGAACTATTTCTTCAAGGCATTCTTAATCTCCTCTATGGTCGCATTCTCATGCTAGTCTATGTATCCCATATACTAGTCCAAGGCCCTTCCTTCAAAGGCCATGGATAACTGCGCCCTTTTCACAACATCACTGGCTACGCTCTGTGCAGTCCATACCGATCCTGTGATGAACCATAACCGATCCATATATTCATCCCCTATGCCCTTGAAGGTGGGTAGCTTCATGTGCGAGGCCATATCATCTTCTGGTGGTGGTGGTGGTGAGTTCTTACCCCTATGAGGGTTCGATGGTGGCGTAGACAGAGAGCTATGCGCAAAAATATTTCTTACTAGACTATAGACAGATCAATCTCATTCTTGATTAGCTTTGTATTATTTACCACTACGCGTTATGCCATCAATTTGATCGGAGCTCACTCTGTATGACTGCAAAAAATGGTATTTTTGCACAATAAGATCTTAATCAGTAATGGCAGAGTTTTTAGAAACTTACCTTGGAAAACCTTGAAGAATATTTGTTCCACCTCAAAGTAGGGCACAAATTGATCAATTGAAAATTATGTCACAAACCCTCCTATCACACTGTCCACCCAATGATCTACCGTGTGAGTGATGGTGTTATCAATCTTTTCTAACTGTTGAATCAGCTCTGGGGTCCACTGCATGACCTGTTCGTCTTTCCAACACTTCTGAAAATCTACGAGCCTTGCAAGCAACTCCTGGAGCTCGATCACAAATTTCATAAAGAAAATTTCATAGATTTATGTGAAAATGTACTTATTCTTCCACTTTTCTGTGGTTAGCCTTGCACTGCGATTCTCTCTTACAACAAATTCCTGAATTTTATTTTCGAACCACTCGTCGATCTCTTTCTTCTCAGGTCTCCAATTTGTTCTTGGCATTACCCAATCTCTCTCTCAAAATTCTCTTGGTCCCAGAAACAGAACCATTTGTTGGCTCAAGGGGTCTTGACCTAGGTTCATAGGTTTAAGGTTTGCCAACAAACCCCTATACTACTGGCCCTTTCAGCAGTGACCTACTTACGTAGGCCAAAGTCTCACCCGAAATAGTATGGGAGGGTGCTAGAACTAGGTTTTCGCACCCTAAGAGAGAGTAGGTAAGTCAAGCAGAGCTACATTCCCAGCTTATCAAGTTTTTCATTTAACAGATCTAGTTACAGGCTTATATCACAGAGCTCAGATCTAATAGTTTCCTTCGCATCCACGTATGTAATACCAATCTATCAGCACAACAACTATAATCGCAGTAAGTAACAGATCATATATTCATATAATAGAAAAAAAGATACTTTCGTAGTTATTAAATAGATACTTTCACAGTTTAATCTTACAACCCAAGTTCACATAAATCGTAATAGAACATACTCATATCACATCAGATATCAACAGTACTTCACATATATATTAATACCAGAATCTTCTTACAATCCCAAAATACCGCCTATGCACATATCTAGCAGGGCCTGCACACAGCAGGACTAAGGAGCTCTGCACACATAGCCAGTAGGAGTCCTTCCCCAAAAACCCAACAACAGATCTAACAATTCGTGCTTAACATCAATCTCAATTCTCTTCTACCTATGACTCAAAAAGGTTCATCTATTTATACCGATTTAGCCTACGCATCCAATGATCCACAAACTGTCGTTTGCAGACTCTTGGTATACCCTTGACCCATTACAATGCATTAGGGGCTTTGACCCACCCCAAAACCCTTGTCTTAGATTAAATATTACAAAAAATATACAAACTTGGAAAAAATTCGCAGCTTTAGGAGACCTTGTTCCAACAAGTAGTATCATATCCTTTCCATAGAAGGTGTTGTTATGAAATCCCTCACCGAGCTGGGATGTCTAATGATAAGGAGCCTTATACTGCAAAGAAAATACAACAAGGACTGCATGGACTGTCAAATCCCCTTTTTCACTTGTCGGAAGCCTTGAAAAGGCTAAAAATCCACCTTTTAGCTTTAAAAATGCTCATTTTAACATATCAGGCCTCTAAGCGCCTTTCGGCTTAAGCCCTTAGCCCCCATTTCTCATATGACCCCGCTCTATGACCGAAGACTAAAATTCCTTAAGCCCTCCTCGGCCATTGGACTTCACTGGTTCCCAACTCCACTCATTTTCTCTTTTGTTTCACCGCCGAGGTTCATCTTTGCCGAAGAGATCCTAACTATTGATATCCGTAGATCCAACGGCCATCGCGTATTCCATTTCTTCCTATTGGCTATCACACATCGCTCATCGCCACCCTACATTCCTTATTCACTGAACTCATTTTCCGCCGATGTGCGAAACCCCGACGCAAGCCTGATCGTTGATCTCCTCCCAGATCTGACAGTCGTCACACTTCACCTTTCTCCATCGGCCATTGCTTTTCGCTAATCCCCATGGCCATTTAATTTCACTTTTTGTTTCGCTGTTGATGTTGATTCCCCGATGAAATCCCCACCATTCGATCAAACCCCAGATCAAGGGCTCTGTTTAACCCTGACGGCATTTGAACAAAAGTTGGCTCGTACCTGCTTAGCTCCCTGGAATCGATCTGGACCATTGATCTCACCTGATCCAACGGCCAGCAGGCTCCTCCCTGTTCTCCCCTTTCATCCCCCATCATTTCCCAGCTTTTAATCTGGACCATTGATCTCACCCTATCCAATGACCCAGATTATGTACGGGCGCACCAGGCCCACCAACCTGTCCATACCCCGCAGCACCCCCGCAGTTGATATCCACCGTTAATGTCCTCATAATCTAACATTCCCTACTCTGTCGCTCATTCACTAATTTCCCGATCACTCATCCAATATTGCACTCCCCTACTCTGATCTGGACCGTTGATCTCCCTCATCCAGCGGCCCAAATCACTCTCACTTTTATAACCCCGCAACTGATCATCCCGCTACATGACAAGATTGCTGACATCATCGTCGGTCCCACCCAACCACGCAGGTATGTCTGTTGCTTTCAACCACTACCGTTGATCTGATTTTCCCAGATCGGACGGCTCTCGTTCATTTTCACACCCAATTCGCAACAGCTCCCTAACGCGTAAATCCAAAGAAAAATGGACGGTTTTGTGAGGACACGTGTCGCCCACCTGACTGTATTGTGTTCATTTCGCTCATTACCGCTTACCACCTTCCACCTGCATGAAAAACACTCTTTTTTTCCACAAAACTTCCTTTTGCATTACTTTGCGCCAAATCAGATTTAAACTCTGCTTTCATCATGGAAACGCCTCCGCTGCATTCCTTGCCTCTGCACTACTCTTTCGCCTTCACCCGAGCCTTCTGAAGTAGTTTATGCCTTCATCACTGGATTTATTTAACAGGTTTGTTGTCTGTGAAGGTTTTCATGGTATTTTAAGTATGTGGGCCATCTCATAGCCAATCACAGTGGCTCGAGGCTGAGGTTGATGATCCTCCACACCTAGGAAGCAGAGAAAAAATAAGAAGAGGTTCAATTCCACATCTAAGTCAATGGATCATGACCATTGGCCATTCTACAGAAACCTCCAACATAGAAGGCCAGTTCTTCCACTACTAGCAGTACCACATTCTCCAACACAGAAGGCCAGTTCCTCCACTACTAGCAGTACCGCATTCTCCAGCACAGAAGGCCAGTTCTTCCACTACTAGTAGTACCGCATTCTCCAACACAGAAGGCCAGCTCTTCCACTACAAGCAGTACTGCATTCTCCAGCACAGAAGGCCAACTCTTCCACTACTATCAGTACTGCATTCTCCAGCACAGAAGGCCAGCTCTTCCACTACTAATGGTATCGCCTTCCCCAGAAGCAGTAGTGGCTCCACCTCATCAAACAAAAATGATAATTCATGACTGGGCCTATGTGGAATTTTTACCTTATGTTCTTTTCATTTTGTTATTTCGGGTGAAATCCTTATTTCACTCCTTTAGTTTTTACTTTCAGTTAGTATATTGTTTACAATTCATTTAGAAACAGCTTTAGGCCTACACTGTAAGATGATGAGAGGAATTTTTACCTCATCATAATTTTTGTTTTTGATTTAGATCTAAAATATCATACAAGCATGCGAGGAAGATATTTTCCCAAAATATCTTCTCGCGCATAGGAATCAGAGGTTATAAAAACAGGAAGAAAACACTAACAGAGGGTTCCAGATTTTCCAAAGGAATCACTAGCTCGAGTATTCTGTATGTATTTTGTATGAACTTTGGTAGTGGATGTTTGAAGATCCCATAGGGATTCAGTAATAAGAATTTTTGCTGGAATTGGGGATTCCACTTGGGATGATTCACAGTTTGTAACTCTCTCTCTCTGTGTCTTTTAATATAAGTGTTCATTTTGTATTTCTCCATACTTATCGTATCTACAGGTTTTGGACGTGAATTTATCATAGTAGATACTCATGTTTTATACATCCATAGCATTTTAAATATGGCCCAGGCTTGATATATTGTTCATTTTCTATATCTTTCGACGTTCTTATGATACTAACTACAATGGATTCTTATCTTTGGATGAGCCCAAATATATGGATTCTTATCTTTGAATAAGCCCAGTATATATGGATTATTATCATTGAATAAGCCCGGTTATAGTTGATATCTTACTCCATCTTCTGCCATAGTCATCGCTCACATATAAATTGATAACTGAGTATTCATTTTAGAAGTCGGCCCCCTTTTACAACATTCTGTTTTAGAGTTTTCTGATGCATTTACTTTGTTATCACTATAAAAATTTTCTGCAACTTGGTCAGCTACACTTGTTCCTAAGTCATAATGCTAAGATAGGGTTAGAGTCATTTTTATATTTTTTAAGGTCTAGATCATGAGTTAAAGATCTCATTCCATCACCAAACAATGTTCATCAACCTTGTTTCATTCTTCAAACACCTTATGCCATTTTTTAAAACCCATCTTTAAATTTGTTTTCGAAGATTTGATGAAGAAGCCATGAAACCACATTTTTGTAGCGTGCTCAGTGTAAAAAATTGATTCTGCGCTACGAAAACGCTGGTGATTTCATAGCACAAATTACCGAATTTTCAAATCATGCGCTACGAAATTAGGGATTCTCCGTTTTGTGTCGAGCTGTCACAACTGTCAAATATAGTTAAATTTTTCATCATTAGGTGTCATTCACGAGTTCTCATTCATGCATGCAACCATTTATTATAATTATTAGGGGTCATTTGTCATCGATTAGGGGCCAGATTGTCATGGTACTTTCAAATTTGAAAACAGTTGGTCATTTTTTACTTCACTTGTCTCATGCAAGACAAATAGTGTATGCATGCATGTTTATTTTTTGGAGAAGCAATTAGTGGTGAAGGATCAGAGTTCACTAAAGCTATATTTCAAGCGAGGCAGAACTGAACTCATTTATCAAGTGAGGTTTCTCATTCAACAAGTATTTTCAAAATTTGCTATCAAGTGAATTTGAAATTCGTTGTTGGTGGAAGCAGGATTGTTATTCAAGCGAGGCTGAACTCATTTATCAAACGAGCTGGTTCATTCAACAGTTTGATTGCTAATTTTTTGAAGGCACAAGGTTTTAAGAGAGATTCTCATAGATTTCTGAAGATACAAGGTTTCCAAGAAAAAAATGGCTAAAGAAAGAAGGATTCATAGGTCTAGTCATTGCCTAAGAACAGAACCTGAAGGTGTAGAAGCCCTTACAAAAGACAAGTCTGTTGAAGAAGCCTTTACGAAAGTAGGTTGCTAGAGGTTTTGTGAAAAACTTCAAGGAGGGAACACTCAAGTCACCAAATAATTTTCCACAAACTTCACAGGTTCAAACTCAAGGATTGGATTTCTAAATTTACCAATTTCCCCTAAAGTGATATCATCAGTTACAGAAATTCCGAGAGGAGAAGACAGGTGGTTTAAAAATTTCAAGTTTGACATGGAACCCTACAAAATCTTTCTAAAACCAGAGTTTTCAGAGGTTGACTTGAACAAGGTTGTGCCAAGAAACTATGTCAAAGATACATTTTCTAATTTGCTCTACAATATTCAGAGGTACTTCACCTGCAAAGGGAGATACCACAAGGTGTATACCTATCACTTTAAACTTTTGCTTCATTTGACAGGGATAATATCTCTAGATTTACCTTTTTATATTTTCAGAAGTTTGGCTAAGATGTATGATAAGGTACAAATGAAAGTTGAGTCATGTGAAACCTCATTATTTCACCATGGCTTAGTTAAGTTAATAGTATTACATGAGCTGCAGAAAGAAAACAGAGATTGGGTTGAATTCCTCTTTTTGAGTAGAATTGGGATTGAAGGAATAGGTGTTAGTCCTCAACCTAAAGAAAAAAATCCATCAAAGATTACTTCCCCTGCAAAAAAAAAGTCAAGAATATCTGTCAAGCTCAAGCCTCGAAAATAAGTTAAAGAACCAATGATAGGAACAACCTTGAAAATCCAAGATACTCCTAAATCTGCACAGAAGAAGAAAACTCTAGTTAAGGAGACAATTCTAGAGCAGTCAACTAGCAAAACAAATCAAATGAGGTTGACTAGGAGTCAAAGGTTAAAGGAAAAAGGTAAGGTCGTAAGTACAGAGGGGTCAAAGGGTAATTTTAATGATATAATTCAAGCTATTAACATTTTAGAGTCTCCCCTAGTGCAAGTAGACTTCATCAAACTGGATATAGGTGGCAGCAAATAAAAGAAATTGAAGTCATCCAAAAAGTTAGATTTTTAGGATGATGTGGCAGAATTTATTTTTAAACCCATAAAACCTCAACTAGGCACTCCAAGAAGTTGAAGCAATCAGACATAGAGAAAGATCAAACATGAGGTGAAAGTGCTAATGTTTTTGAAGAAACCACAAATATATCTTTTTCAATGCCTGAAGAAGACAGAAACGGGGTTTTCAATATTTAGAAGGAAAAGAGAAGTTATGAATATTTCAAAGACAAACTTATATTGGAAAATAATGAGATTGATAAGTTGAAGAAAAAGGTGAGAGTGCATACAGAAGAAAGGGCAAACTTTGAAAGGATGAAAGGACTGTGTGTAATATTCCTTTTTCGGGAATTTCTGCAATATGGTCCTCAAGGACATTGTATAAGGGAGGTAGTGTAAAAGCTGAAAGGGGGCTTGGATCCCCTTGTTAACTCACTAAACACCTCTCTTATAGAATTTGAGCCTTAAGAAATGACTCTAGTTGGGTTATTCAGATCTCCCCAAACTAGATCTCGTAAAAAATGCTCAAAGAGAGAGCTTATAGCACTATATGAACATAATCATTAAACTATGAAAATATGAATGCAACATAAGATGAAATATATTACAGCCATCATGTACATTAATATATCAACAACAATTTATAGAAATATCATGAGGAATAAACCCCTCATGCAATTGGAATCAACCTCCAAAGATTAATACATGAAATACAAGAGATGCAACAACTACATAAAATGCCGGAAAGTAGTGACAGCGCTGTATATAGGAGTGTAGATGCTGCTATATATGTGCATACATGAAATATGGCTGAAATATACAAAGAAATTCCCAAGAATAGAAGAATGGGCTCCAATACAATATTTCTAGCCAATCTAGGAGAGATTGCTAGAAATGCCGGAAAATGTACAATGTGACAAATAACTTGTCACTGCAGCTAAACCAAAATGAGAATGAGGCTATGGCAGATTTTAAATATTCATGCCCTCCTCTGATAATGTTCACAAGCAAAGGGCTGATCCCTTTTCACTCAAGAACACTCCTCTTGAGAAGCTCTGGTGACCCTCCCAGCAATTGCCTACATAAAATAACATAGTTTCTGCCCAAGACTGCATTGTGGGAGATGGCGAGTGATTGGCCTAGTGCCAAAGATCTGAAATGGAGCCCGGGAGTCTCCTCTACTGCTCCTATAAAGAATATGCAAGATATCCACTGAAGAACATGCCAAAGATTGACTCTATGAGTTCCTCTGTTGTTGCTCCCAACAACACAATGTTCTCTGCCCAACAAAATAATGTTGTAGCTGCAGAGAAATGCCAGAATGAGGAAATGAAGCTCAAACCTTCTCCTTCCTTGAGGATGAGGTAGGGATTCCCGACTAGGAACACCGTTGGGTTCAAGAACCCTACAACCTTGCTAAACAGCCCGAGGATGCAAGTCTTTGCAGACCCAAAGAAAATAATAATCCAATGCATAATGAAAATGGGCTTCCATCTCCTCCTTATAAAGCAAATGAACTCTTCTCACCATGGGTCCCATTCACACTTTCCTCTAGCTCATGCAAGTGGAGCCTCCACTAAAACCGTGCTGTCCAAGTAGGTTCAATGTATCTAGACAGTTTTAGTTGACTTGGTCACAATGACTAGATCAAGCATGATCCAATACCATTCACACCATGTGGTGCTCAATTCAGCTGCTTTTTTATTCCTCCTTTCACACAAGGAGTGTTATTTCTCCATCAAAAATGGGTTAAGGTGTCTCCTTACCCATTTTATTAAACAAAATGAAAATATGCAAACTATAATGTTCCTTTTAGCTTGAGGCTAAAAATTGGGAACATTACAGTCCTCCCCTCCCACATGTTTCTTGTCCTCAAGCAACTGCATAGAGAGAACAAAATTTCTCCCCCTTCTTCTCTTGTGGCCTCCTCATCAAAAATCTCCACCACTACTCAAGATATGCTACAATTGTTGGGTATGTGCTATATTCTTTCCACGACTAGCCCCACGCATTGTACGTTGTGTCGGGCGCAGCCTGGGGGTCATAGGGGCTACGTCCCCTGCCGTGTGGTTCTGGCAACGCCCGGTAAAAAATTTGTATGCGGTCACATCATAAGCGTATCTAACGATTTTTTGTGCATGGTTTTGCACATGGTATTAGGGTACGATGGTTTTCGGCCCCTGGTATTTTTGTAGATCCGGTCAAGGGAACTACGGTTATGTTCTAATCCAGGGTTTATGGATTGGGGTTTATGTATGCTTCTACATGTATATATATGTGTGTTGTAACACTAAAAGGAATATAATGAAAAATCAAGCTGGTCGTCCCGATTTGGGATCCAGGGGAAAATCTCTGTGTTTATCTGTTTTATGTTTTATGCTCTTGCTATTGTTTATTTTATGTTATAAGATTCGTGTGTAGATAATTTCTGTTCAGGGTTAAAACCTACATTTGGTATCAGAGTTGTTTCAGCTTCAAGGGGACACCTTTGCTGCTGAGGGTTTTTTTCTTGGGCTTGAGGTAGACCCTGTTCAGTGGGAGATCTGTGGGATCGATTCTTGCGGTGAAAGAAGATGGCAAGCGGCAGAAAGATAGAGATCAAGAAATTTAATGGTCAGAGTTTTAAGTTGTGGAAGCTCAAGATGGAGGATATGCTGGTGGATAAAGATCAGTGGATCACTGTATATCCAGGTACTAAACCAACGGCAATGTCAGATGAAGACTAGAAGAAACTAGATCGAAAGGCTAAGAGCACAATACGGTTGTGTGTCTCAGATTCAGTATTGTTGAATGTATCTTGGGAAGCTACGGCGAAGAATTTGTGGGAAAAACTTGGGACTTTGTACCAATCTAAGTCTCTGGTGAATAAGTTGTTCTTGCAGAAAAAGTTGTATAACCTGAGGATGAAGGATGGAGACCCGGTGACAGAGCATCTGAACACCTTCAATACTATGGTAAGTCAGATGTCATCTGTTGATATTAAAATCTCAGATGAAGATAAGTGCATCAGTTTGTTGTGTTCTCTACCAGACTCGTGGGACAGTCTGGTTATTGCAATAGGTAGCAATACAACTACCTTGAATTTTTATGACATTGTCTCAGCCTTGTTGTCGGAGGAAATGAGATGGAGAAATATGGAGGGCCAGAATGGAGATGCCTTATCTGTACGAGGAAGGTCCCAAAACAGAAACAAGAATAAGGTTTTGAGTGGGAGATATAAATCTAGAGGGAGATCTAAATCTCTTGGAAAGTTTGTAAAGGTATGCTGGAAATGTGGAAAGGAAGGGCACTACAAAAAGGAGTGCGGATCTAAAGCTCCTAAGAAAGGAAAGGGATGTGATGATGCTCCTTTTGCAGAGGAAAAA
Organism: Pinus albicaulis; assembly: GCA_034641835.2. Lineage (NCBI taxonomy): Eukaryota > Viridiplantae > Streptophyta > Pinopsida > Pinales > Pinaceae > Pinus > Pinus albicaulis. The sequence goes on along the minus strand of CM076575.1, from coordinate 649,240,569 downwards.
ACCACCTCGGATGAAGGCGGGGATTTGTATTTGTCTTTTTCTTCAAATACACATGTAGATCATGAGTCATGGTTAATTGAATCAGGTGCATCCTTTCATTTCACTCCCCATAGGGAGTGGTTCTACGAGTATGAGAAATATGATGGTGGTGATGTCTTCCTAGGGGATGATAGGAAGGCCAGAATCGTCGGACATGGAAAGGTCAAGCTGAAGCTGCAAGGTGGAAGGATTAGAACACTTCTTGGTGTTCTGCATATTCCTGCATTGGCTATAAATCTGATTTCTGTAAGCAAGATGGATGATGTAGGTGTAAAAACAGTGTTCAAGAAAGATGCCTGCAAGATGGTTCGAGGAGCACTGGTATTAATATAGGGAGTTCGGATTGGAACTCTGTACAAGCTACAAGGTAGCACTGTTATTGATGGGTGTAACAGTTCTATGGTTCCTGAAAGAGGAGCAGAAAGCCTAGCTATCTCTGGAGAAAAGACCATGCTATGGCATTAAAGTCTTGGACATATTGGAGAGAAGGGCCTTCGAATACTGCATAGAAATGGTATGGTAGAAGGTATGTCTAATTGCTCTCTGGATTTCGATTTCTGTGAGCATTATGTATATGGGAAGCAGAATTGGGTGAGTTTTCCTTGTAGTGCTAAGAGGGCGAACAAGATATTAGAGCTTGTGCACAGTGATGTGTTTGGACCTGTGTCAGTTCTGTCACTAGGAAAGTCTGTGTACTATGTTTCATTCATAGACGACTTCTCAAGGAATACATGGATATGTTTCTTGAGGAAGAAATCTGAAGTCTTTGACAAATTTAAAGAATTTAAGGCTTTGGTAGAAAACCAGACAGAGAAGAAGATAAAGGCACTGAGGACAGATAATGGTGGGGAGTTCTGCAAGAAGGAATTTGAATAGTTATGTAAGAAGTGTGGTATAGCATGGTAGAAGACTACTCCATACACACCTCAGCAAAATGGAGTTGCAAAGAGAATGAACAGAACACTGATGGAAAAGGAAAGAAGCATGCTCAGTGGTACCGGGTTAGGACAAGAATTATGGGCAGAGGAAGTGGAGACTACATGTTACTTAGTGAACAGATCACCTTCATCAGCATTGGAGGATAAGACTCCACATGAGGTATGGACTGGTAAGAAACCCTCTCTTTCACATCTAAGGGTATTTGGATGTGATGCATATGTACATGTTCCAAAGGAGAAAATGACCAAGTTGGATAATAAATTTGAAAGGTGCATCTTTATTGGGTATAAGGATGGTTTAAAGGGTTACAAGCTTTGGAACCCAAAAACAAGGAAGGTTGTGTACAGCCGAGATGTGGTGTTTAGAGAAGTGAAAGATGTTGTTAAACATGAAGTCCTACCAAAGGAACCTGAGAAGATAGAGTTTGAGCTAAAGGAGGATGAATCAGACTCTACAACAGAAGAAGACTCAGAAGATGAAGAGCCACAAACTCCAGCTTTGAGAAGATCAGTTCGGGAAAGAAGGAAACCATAAAGGTATAGTCCATCTGCTTTCTGTTCAGGTTTTGCCTTAACTATAACTGATGATGAACCCAGAACTGTCAGGGAGGCAGTAGATTCAGAGGATGGAAAACTCTGGAAAGAGGCCATGGTTGATGAAATGGCATCCTTGCACAAAAACGATGCATGGGATCTGGTGGAGTTGCCGGCTGGAAGGAAGCCCATTGGGAGCAAATGGGTGTTTAAGAAGAAGATGAATGTAGAAGGCAAGGTGGAGAAAAACAAAGCTCGATTGGTAGCAAAAGGTTATTCCCAGGTGCCGGGAATTGATTTTGGTGATATTTTTTCTCCTATTGCCAAAGTTACTTCTATTAGATTACTTTTATCTGTTGCTGTTGCATTTGATTTTGAGATAGAACAGATGGATGTGAAGACAACATTTCTTCACGGGGATCTAGAAGAGGAGATCTACATGAAGCAACCTGAAGGCTTTATGGTGAAGGGTAAGAAAGAACTGGTATGCAGGTTGAAGAAGTCTCTGTATGGGTTAAAACAGTCACCAAGGATGTGGTATCAGAAATTTGATACCTATATACGGGGACTTGGCTTCACCAGAAGCAAGGAGGATCACCGTGTTTATTTTAAATTAATTGGTGACCGTGTTATTTATTTGGTCTTGTATGTGGATGATATGTTGTTGATTGGAAATGACAAAGAAATTATCCAAGATTTGAAGACCCAACTGTTCTCCAAATTCGAAATGAAGGATCTTGGTGCTACAAACTATATTTTGGGCATGGAAATTAAGAGAGATCGGGCAAAGAGGAAGCTCTGTTTAAACCAGAGGAAGTATGTCGAGACTATATTGTAGAGGTTCAATATGCAGGATAGTAAACCGATGAATGTTCCTATTCTTGTAGGTGTAAAGATGTCTATTGAACAGTGTCCCAAGACACAAGAAGAAGAGGAGGATATGTCCCATGTTCCATATGCAAGTGCAGTGGCTAGCCTGATGTATGCAATGGTCTATACTAGACTAGACATTGCACATGCACTGGGAGTATTGAGCAGGTTTATGTCAAACCTAGGGAAGGAGCATTGGACAGCAGTGAAGCGGGAAGTGGGTTTTCAGATATTTATGTGGCTCAAGTGATTATGGCTTGTGCTACCAGGGAAGACCAATATTGGAAAGAATGTTGGACATTCATGGTTTTGTTGATGTAGACTGGGTTGGAGATCTAGACCAAAGAAGATCTACAAGTGGGTATGTGTTTAGCCTATTTGGAGGCGCAGTTAGTTGGATGAGTAAAAGACAGTATGTAGTGGCACTTTCAACTACAGAGGCAGAATACATAGCAGCCACTCATGCAAGCAAGGAATCAGTTTGTGTTCAAGTATGGGGTTGGTACAACAAGCTATAAGGATAGACTGTGATATCCAAAGTGCAATTTTCTTGGCTAAGAACCCTCCTTATCATTCAAAGACAAAGCACATTGATGTTCAATATCACTTTGTTAGAGATATGGTTGAGGCTAAAAGGGTGTTGCTGGTAAAGGTGGACACCTTGAAGAATGTTGTAGATGCATTGACGAAGTCTGTGAACACTCAGAAGTTTTCTTGGTGTAGAGAAATAATGGGTGTTGAATAATAGGCCCAATGACTAAGCTCTCCTGTGGCCCCCTGTGGAAAGAAAACAATTGGGAGAATGTTTGGTATGTGTTATATTCTTTACATGACTAGACCCATGCATTGTACGTTACGCCGGGCACAGCAGGGGGGTCACAGGGGGGGCGGCAGCACCCCGGAATTTTTTTTTTTGGTATGCGGTCCCACTCATAGGCAGACCCACCCATGTTTTGTGCATGATTTTGCACATGGTTTTGGGGTACGATGGTTTTCAGCCCTTGGTATTTTGTAGATCTGGTCAAGGGAACTACGGTTATGTTCTAATCCAGGGTGAATGGATTGGGGTTTATGTATGCTTCGGCATGTATATATATGTGTTGTAACGCTAAAAGGAATATAATGAAAATCAAGCTGGTCGTCCCGATTTGGGATCCAGGGGAAAATCTCTGTTTTTATTTGTTTTATGTTTTATGCTCTCACTATTGTTTATTTTATGTTATAAGATTCGTGTGTAGATAATTTTTGTTCAGGGTTAAAACCTACAGCAATAAATATGTCCTTCGATGCTCCCTCCCAAATATGCAAACTGGAATGGTGCTCCTCATGGAAAGATAGAAGGTGTAGGTGGAAACCTTCTTGTTGTGCTATGGCCTCCTCAAGGTAGGAGTGATGACATGCATGGGAAAAATTTATCCCCAATGATGATCCTCTCATCCATGCTATCATCCAAATAAAAATCTCATCCCCTGGTGTATGCAATGTGTTGGGGCTGAATGGAGAGTTGGGCTTTTGATTCCCAAGGCATTTCTCCCTCCATTTCTGGTACACATGGGGTTGCCTTTGTCCTTGGGCTGAAATGGTATGGCCTCCAAGAATGGCCCAAGTTTCCCCATCAATAAAATCAGCCATGAAGTGCCCCCTCAAGTTCTCCAAGTGGTTTTTCCCACAAAAAGCGAAAAGTAGAAATGTGGCAATAATGGTTTTCCCATGGTCTCTCCTGCAATATAAAGCATGCACAATGGGGAGAATCATGCTGCCAATGGGTTGTTCCAAAATATACAACACTCTCACAATAGTGCTCCTTGTGAATGTATAAACATCAGCAATACAAGGAGGTGACATGCAACAGAAATAAGCTGTCATAAGACAACTAGAGAGTTGGTCACTACTCCATTCATGGGACCAACGCAGTGCACCTCTTACCTGCATAAAAACTAAAAACAACAAGTGATTTTCCAGCCACTTTTTTGCTGCCACAAACATCTCATAAGGTTGAAACATGAGAGTACAATTTGGTGCCAATGATGCACACCGAGAAATATGTGGCTTCCCCCACAAACCATCATAAAAATAGCCACTCCCATTGCTGTAATGGGCCACAAGTACATCATAATAAGGAGCATAAAGAGATGTGATCATCCTTAGCTCATCAAGCTGCTCACATAAAATAAAGAAAGGTAAACCAAAATGAAAACATATACCTTCTTTACCATGTACTCCAGTTCTTGAGCTGAAATGGCTCATCTGAATGCTCTCCCTCACCTCTAGTGAGTATGGAAATGGTTGTGCCAACCCCTCCAAAATCATCCAGGCTATGCATCTGTCCATATGTTGATATAGATTATGTTGAATGCCCTCCCAAATGAACTCCTCTAGCAAAGCAAAGTATGCATCAAAGTGCATAGCTAGGTAGTCCTCATGTGCTGCATGCAATAGTTTCTTCTTGAGACTAGATGTCCTAGTCAAGAAGACTTTGTCATAGTACTAGATGACCATCACATCAATCATGTATCTGTCCCCTTGGTCTGGGTCATCAATAGTCATGTATGCATATAGATCCTGGGAGTACTCTACCAAGAGCTGAGTCCTCCGACACAGGTCAATACTCCTCATAGACAGCGCTGGTAATCTGCAATGTGGAGCCCTCCTCATGTTGCTGCTTGCTACTTTGACATCCACCATGCCAAAGTCTTCCTCCTGAATTTTCACCTCTCCAAAATCTAAGAGTGGTGAATCCAAAAGTAAGATGCCTCTCTTCAATGCCGGGTCCGGTGGCCTCCTAGGTGGAATGCCTCCCTGTAGTGAGACATAAAAATGGGAAGTAGACTGTGTATATGAGAGGAATGGATGGTCCCTCTCTCCATTATGTAGTGCAGTCTCTCTCCCATGTGAAGAAAATATCCTCAAAATATAAGGGTGAATGCTCATTCCCCTGGAATGTTGATCCCTTTCTCCCCCTCCATCCTTTATCTCACAATCCTCCAATACTACTTCATGCTACTCAGGAATTGTGACTAGGTCCCCACATGTAGTACCCCTTGGAATCCCTTGCATAGACACAAGTAATCCTCTCATGGAAGTAATGGCTCCCATATCATCTCCATGTGGTGATGGATCTCCTCCCAGTATGACAACATTGTTAGATCTCTCATGCTCATCCTCTCCATCAATAAATGAGATTACCTCATCATCAAGGAGTGACCCTAGATCTTGGTCATCTCTTGAAGGAAGTACCTCCATGACTTCAAAAATGGAAGAGGGCCCTTCACACAATAGGGGTCTTGCCTTTAGCAGGCCATCATACATGTTTTCATCCCCTTCAGAAATATGGAATGGAGTTTGTTTCATGGTTTCCTTCAATGCATGCAAAGTGTTTGATGTTTTGATACAAAGAGATTCACGGCGATTTTCATCAAATTTTCTCACCAACCCTTTAGTAAATCCATCATATGATTCTACATTTGCATGATAACATGAAATAGAATTTTTGGACCACAAACCATGTGCCATACCTTTGAGTTGCAACGCTGCTCCTCCAATGGCCTCATCTTCTTCCTCCATCCTTCCGACAGTGCAAGTGGGAAATAAACTGCATTGTGGACTTGCATGTGTGGCTGAATGCTCACACCCATCATAATAATAGCTAGGGCTTGCTTCATCCACAAACCCTCTTAGAAAACCTTTCCATTTTTCCCTTTATTTCTCCTCAAGGTCTTCAATGATACCCTCCAGGGTCTAGAAAAGAAGAAGGGAGACCTCCTCTTCCGTCATTCCTCTTTTTATATTTTCTTTGTACATCTCCTCTTCTAAATGAGGAGCTTCTCCTTATAATGGAATTTTATCTTGGGCTACACAGCTGTAAATTTCTCTTTTCAAGAATATCAAAATTATATTCCAGAGGTTGACTATAGGGGCATTTATTGGATATGTCACCTTTGAAAAAAGGATGAGTTCCAGAGGCTACCTAGCCATCTGCAGACTCTGTCTATAGAGCTTGAAATATTTCTCCTTAAGGGAGTCATCACTTTGGCTTGAAGCCACAGGCTGAGCCAAAGATCATGCTCTGATACCACTGTAATATTCCTTTTTCAGGAATTTCTACAATATGGTCCTCAAGGATGCTGTATAAGGGAGGCAATGTAAAAATAAGCTGAAAGGGGGCTTGGATCCCCTTTTTAACTCACTAAACACTTCTCTTCCAGAATTTGAGCCCAAATAAATGACTCTAGTTGGGTTATTCAGATCTCCCCAAACTAAATCTCGTAAAGAATGCTCAAAGAGAGAGCTTACAACAATATATGAACATAATCATTAAAATATGAAAATCTGAATGCAACATAAGATGAAATATATTACAGCCATCATGAAAATTAATATATCAGCAACAATGTACAAAAATATCATGAGGAATAAACCCCTCATGCAATGGGAATCAACCTCCAAAGATTAATACATGAAATACAAGAGATGCAACAACTGCATAAAATGTTGGAAAGCAGTGACAGCGCTATCTATAGGAGTGTAGCTGATGCTATAGATGTGCATACATGAAATATGACTGAAATATACAAATAAATTCCCAAGAATAGAAGAATGGGTTCCAATGCAAGATTTCTAGCCAATCTAGGAGAGATTGCTAGAAATGCCAGAAAATGTACAATGTGACAAATAACTTGTCACTGCAACTGAACCAAAATGAGAATGAGGCTATGGCGGATCTGAAATACTCATGCCCTCCTCTGATAATGTTCTCAAGAAAATGGTTGATCCCTTTTTACTCAAGAACACTCCTCTTGACAAGCTCTGGTGACCCTCCCAGCAATTGCCTGCATAAAATAATGCAATTTCTGCCCAAAAATGTGCTGTGGGAGATGGTGAGTGATTGGCCTAGTGCTAAGGATATGAAATGGAGCCCGGTAGTCTCCTCTGCTGCTCCTCCAAAGAATATGAAAGATATCCACTGAAGAACAGGCCAAAGATTAACTCTATGAGTTCCTCTGTTGCTGCTCCCAACAACACAATGTTTTCTGCCTAAAACAATAACGTTGTAACTGCATAGATAAGCTTGGCCAAATGCCGGAATGTGGAAATAAAGCTCAAACCCTCTCCTTCCTTGAGGATGAGGTATGGATTACCGACCGAGAACACCCTTGGGTTCAAGAACCCTACAACCTTGCTAAACAGCCCGGGGATGCAAGTCTTTGTAGACCCAACGAAAATAATAATCCAATGCAAAATGAAAATGGGCTTCCATCTCCTCCTTATAAATCAAATGAAATCTTCTCACCATGGGTCCCATTCACACTTGCCTCTAGCTCATGTAAGTGGAGCTTCCACTAAAACTGCACTGTCCAAGTAGGTTCAATGTATCTAGACAGTTTTAGTTGACTTGGTCACAATGACTAGATCAAGCATGATCTAATCCTGTTCACACCATGTGGTGCTCAATTCAGCTGCTTTATTATTCCTCCTTTCACACAAGGAGTGTTATTTCTCCATCAAAAAGGGGTTAAGGTGTCTCCTTATGCATTTTATTAAGAAAAATGAAAATATGAAAAATATAATGTTCCTTTTAGCTTGAGGCTAAAAATTGGGAACATTACACTGTGCGAGTTGGAGAAAAATCCAAACCCAGAATTAATTGATAGTCAAGCTCAATTCTTCATATGGACCCTACCTGTAATCAAAGAAGAAAAATTCATTAGGATGGTCAATATCAAGCTAAGGGAAAACAATAGAAAGCTTAAGAGGAGAGTAAAAGACTTGGAAATACAGCTAGCACAATTTGAAGATCAGCCACAACAAAAATAAGTGCAAACACTAAGTGTCATCGTTTAACAAATTTTTGAGGTTATATGAATATATCTCATTTTTGGAGTTGTTTAAAGATGATGTTATGGGTTATGAAGGTTGATATACACCTGAAAATATAGTATTAAAAGGGTTGAAAACCAAATTTTTGGAAAGAAGCTGTGAAAAGTGAAGACTCAGTAGTTTCGTAGCGCGCTACGAAACTGCTGAAGGTGACACAGCAGTTTTGTAGCGCGCCACGAAACTGCTGTAGGATGCAATTTGAAAGATTTTTGTAAATTTTCAAAGGTGACAAGGGTTTTTTGTTGGGATTTGATGCTAGTGGGAGGTATATGGAGAATACAAATGAAGATCCAGAGGGTTGGCACATGTAAAATGGTGTTTAAATTATGATTTAAAAAGGGAAATGGTCTACGCTACAAAAACAACAGACTCAGCAGTTTCGTAGTGTAGTAGTATTGATAGTTGTTACACCATTTTGGAGGTTTGGATTTGCACAACTGGAAGGTCGAATTCAATTGAAATTCATAAGACATTTTCCATATGTTTTGAGAACCAGTTCTTCAACAATTGATTCGAATTGACAGAAATGAAGCTTTCAGCGATTATACAAGAAACATGCTCCTATTTTGTAGGAATAGATAAGAAGCAGGTTTATGGGTCTAACAACAACAAGATGAGCAACATCATGGTCGAAGTCTAGCTGTCAAGCATAGTTTTAAATGATTAGATAAGGTTGTTAAAGGTTGTTAGGATGTAATAAATAGTGTTTTAGTCCTAGTTGTATTAGGACTGTAAAACATACAGTTTTACTATCAGTTTGTAAATAAAGTTTGTTTAGAAGTTGATAGGTGTAAAATTTGAATTTCCTCTCAAATTTTTAGAAGGAATCCAAGGATTTAATGACCATTCTATAAGAGGGAAGAAATCGAATTGTAGAGGGTTGGAATTTTCATTGAACAAGCATACTTTTTGTGATATCAGAGATGTAGAAATTTTAATAATTGATATATTATTCACTGAGATTCTCCTGATCACACACTATTTTAGCTTCATGCACAATACATAATCTCTTCTACCATTTATCATTATATGCAGAAATAAAATCAATTGCATGCGCACATTAAAACCATAAACAATCACACATATGAACACAGTATTTCATGGGAAAGCTTAAAGCTAAAAAACCCAACTATCTGTATATTATATGTCATAGAGATCATGTAGAAATCATTGTACAAAGCTCCTCACAAGCTCTTAGTACAATCTCCAATTTCTACACACTAATCAAGCTAGATATAGCAAAACACATGCTCCAATATCTGCCACCTGATAACCTGCTTCTATTGCATAATCAATGATGTAGAATGGCTCATAAATAACTTCAAACCACCTAGCTTGTACTGTGCAATCCTCATTGGCTTCTCCAATCACTGGTTGTTGCAAATCATGTAATAGTATAGTCACAACTGATAGTCACACTGCTCTTTCACCTATCTCTTCACTAGTCTCCACTGAAACTGTCCATGCACTGAAGTTAACTGATGTATTCTTTAGTTGATTAATGAGTTTATAATTAGTGAATTAATTAATAATTAATTCACACCACTCTTCACTAGTGTATTAATTAGTTAGACTAAATACAACTAGCTCAACTATGTTAGATTAGTTAAACTGAACACAACTCCATTAACTCCTCAATCAACTCCACCAAACTCTGTCACATGAGTTCTAACTGAAGTATCCATGCAATAGCTCCACATAACCCTCGGGAATAGCGTAATTCCTTCTGTCAGCTCCTGTGCCACATATGTGCACTTAACTGAAGTGCTCCAAGAGAATAAGATAATGTTTATAGTCCAAATATTATTAAGAGCTAATAATATTCGACATATCTATTTTTAGACTGGCAATCTAAAAATAGATTCCGCCTAATATGTCTAAAAATAGAAGTCCATCTATTTTTTCCGACTTGACCAACCATCTACAAATAGCATCCTGCAACTCATAGAACATGATCCATATGTCTAAAAATAGACATAGTCTAAAAATAGACTTTGCGCCAAAAATAGCCTGCGGGCCCACTTAGTGAAGGCGACTTCTTTCCACTAAGCTCATCATCTTGTTGCAATCTCAACACTCCCTCTCAAAAAGATAAGGATTATCTGCCACCCCTATCCTACCTCTGTGGTATTCGAATTTGCTCCTGGTGAGCGCCTTCGTCAAGATATCAGCATCCTGGCCCTCTGTGGGAATATATGAAAGTAACATGATCTTTCGCTGCACATAATCTTTGATATGATGATACCGGATGTCAATGTGTTGAGATCTATCATGAAATACTAGATTAACCGAGAGTTTAATGCAACTCTGATTATTGCAATAAATCACAGTAGGATCTAAGTGTGAACCGAACAACCCGACTAGGATCTTCCTCATCCATATAACCTCGCATGCAGCCAAACTCGCTGCAATATACTCGGCCTCTGCTGAACTGAGTGCCACAGATCTCTGCTTCCTGTTGTACCAAGAAACTATTGTCGACCCAATACTAAAAAATCCCTCCAGATGTGCTCTTTCTGTCTGTTGAGCTCCCTGCCCAATCTGCATCCGTAAAGCCACATAGCTTCACCTTATCCGACTATCTGTACCATAATCCATATCCCGATGTGCCTCTGAGATATCTCAATACATGCTTGCCTGCCTTCCAGAAGAGCTTGGTAGGCTTAACTATAGCTTGTGAAAGCTGGTTAATAGCATAGCATATGTCGGGTCATGTATTGACCAGATACATAAGCGACCCCACCAACTGTCGATAAATAGTGGTATCCACTACCTCCGCCGAAGTAGCATCCTCCTTTCTCCAACCACCAGGAAGAGGAGTATCAACAGGCTTGCAGCCATGCATGTTGAACTTCTCCATATCTCCCGGGCATACTTGCCTTGAGAAAAAAATAGTCCATCACTGCGCTGCCAAATTTCCAATCCCAAGAAATAATGAAGGAGGCCCAAGTCCTTCATCTCAAACTTCTTTGCAAGATCAGCCTTGCATGAGTGTATCAATAGTTCATCACCCATCAAAATAAAATAATCTACATAAATTACAATGATCAACAACTTACCCTCCACCACTATCTGGTATAGGTTTGGATCCGCCTCACTCTTGCAGAATCCAAGTCTAGTGAAATAACTATTTATCTGTGTGTACCAAGCACGAGGTGCTTGTTTCAACCCATACAACGCTCTTTTGAGCCTGCACACATGCGACTCGCTGTTGAAGATCTTGAAACCTTCGGGTTTCTCTATTTACACCTCCTCCTCAATCATCCCATTGAGGAACACAGTCTTCACATCCATCTGATGAATGTGCCACCCCATCTGCGCTGAGAGAGAAAGAATCGTCTGTATGGAAGAATACCTTGCGACAGGTGCAAAGGTTTCCTCATAATCGATCCCCTCAATCCGTGAGAAGCCTCGGGCAAAAAATCTTGCCTTGTACTTCTCCACACTCCCGTTAACTACCTACTTCACTTTGTAGATACATCTCGAACCCACCACTAATTTCCCTTCCGGCCTTGGGACAATCTCCCATGCACTGTTTCTGACAATCGAATCATACTCTTCCACCATGGCATCTACCCATGCAAGATCCTCCATAGCTTCCTCGAAAGAGGATGGCTCCATCACGATACACTTTCTCATAAGAACCATGTATCTAGTATACTGGTCAGGTGACTGTCTTTGTCTGCGCTGTGATGTAGGTGCTCCTACAACCTTCTTTGCATCTTGAGCCAGTCGCTCAGCTTCTGTAGTGCACTTCCACCCTCTGATGGTTGGCACTGCATGAGTGGTCTCTTCCATTCCATGAACCTCCTCTTGTGGCTGATCCACATCCTAAGGCTCATCCTTAGGAACTAATAGCTCCTCATCTGCATGCAAGTGTGGCTCCCTCTCAAGCGAACACTTCATGGCTTTCTCGTCATGAAATTTGATATCCCGTTGCACAACAGTCTTGCGACTGTCTAGAAAATACACATGATAATTGTGGGGTGTATCAGTGTACCCTACAAATATCCCAACCTCTGCAGTCAGATCTAGCTTCTTCCTGGCATCCTTCATCACATGAATGTAAACAGGTGAACCAAAAATCCTCAAATTGGAAATATCAGGTTGCTTACCAGAAAACACCTACTCCGGTGTACTCATGCCAAGTATCTTGTGAGGACAACGGTTATGCACATATACTGCAGTATTTCATGCCTAAACCCACAAGTGTATGGGAAGGCCCTGATCATGCAACATCGCCCGTGCAGCACCCACGATCGTTCTATTCTTCTGCTCAGCAACCCCATTCTGCTATGGGTTAAGAGGTGCTATGAGCTCTCTTCGAATTCCTTCTACACTAAAAAAGTCCTTGAACTCGCCAAAGATGAATTCACCACCATTGTCACTCCTAAGAGCCTTCACCTGCTTCCCCAATTCTTTCTCAACCAGTGCCTTGAACTCACAGAACTTTGAGTATGTCTCACTCTTCTTCTACATGAAGAAGATCCAGCACTTCTGAGAAAAATCATCAAAAAATATCACATAGTACCTGTGCTTTGCTTTCGAAGCTACTAAGAAAGGTCCACACACGTCTGTGTGAATTCTCTCAAGGATCGTTGTGGCGCGACTATCCTTCTCATGAAAGGTGGCTTCACAAATTTTCCTAAGGTACATCCCTTGCACTAATCTGAGTGTGCAAGAGTACCCTTAGGAAGCCCAGTAGAAATCTACTGCAGTATCTTCAAAGCTCCATGGTGAAGGTGGTCCAATCTTCGGTGCCACAACTCACCATCATCCCGGCTCACCACTCCTTCTGACTTGCCTACCATTTCTACGCAGCCATCTACCTGCAATTGATAAAGGTTCTTAACTCGAACCCCTATCCTCCGGGTCTCACCAGTTGCCTTACTGCGCAGGAAAGCCTTTCCCTCGCTAAAGACAACATCATATCCCTTGTCTTCTAACATCCCCATAGAGATCAGATTCTTCTTCTATTCTGGAACATGCATCACTTCCTTCAATACGAAGGGATTACCAGACTCCCTCTCAAAGGAAATGGTACTGATACCGGTCACACTTTATCTACCATCATCGCCCATCTCGATGTGCAATCCAAGATCTTTCTCATCCAGATCAGTAAACAAATCTTGATCTCCTATCATGTGAAAAGACGCACCACTGTCAAGAAACCACACTAAACCCATAACACTTGAGACCAAGCATGCAATCAGTGAAAAATCCAGCTCAAAATGCGAGGCTAAGGCCTCTCCAGTTGCAGATCCAATAGCCTGCTTATTTTTCTTCTTCTGTGGACAACTAATGGCGTAATGTCCATGTTGGTAACAGTGAAAGCACTTCACCTTAGACATGTCTTGCTTCTTACCTTTCGCACCAGATTGAGAAGCATTCTTCTTGCTCTTCCCCTTCTTTTCTTTGGCAGCCAAAGCACAATTTTCTTCATTAGAGTTCTTTGATGAAGATTCGTCCCTGGTACTTCGCCTTATCTCCTCTTGCACAAGATCTGACCAAAGTCGCTCCCATCCTCGCAATTTCTCCCGACCGTTGACAGAGTCTTGATAGGAATGCCAAATCTTCGAAAGCCCAAGGAGAGCCAAGATCACCAAGTCCTCTTCATCAAAAGTAACCCCCACACTTCCCAACTCATCCCTGCATTGGATGAAATTTGTGAGGTACTTGGGCATACTGTCGCCTTTCTCCATTTTTATGTTTCTGAGTTTATCCTTGAGCACCAACTTCCTCTGGTCGCTCTTTCTTTGAAATAAATCTGTCAAAGCTTTCCACATCAAGAATGAAGAAGCCTTACCATGAAGGCTGGAAACTATGTGATCCTTCACACCTTCCAATAGAATTCTTCGACACTTTTCTGTCTTCTTTTGCCATGCGTCAAGTATGGAAACATCGCTAGAAGTAGGTTTTGGAATTTCTGCATCTATGAACTCCTTCAACCCATTGTCATCCAGCACCACCTCCATCCTGTCCTTCCATGCAATATAATTTGAGCTGCCATCAAGGGCATACTCCAATCACAATCCGTTGAAAGACATCTCAACTTCGACACCAATAAAACACTACTGCAAATTCGAATTCCACCAGCACAAAACTCAACCGCTTCAATGTTTTGCAATTACTCCAATGATCAATATCGCTCTGATACCATGTATAAATTTGAATAAATGATATATTATTCACCGAGATTCTCCTGATCATACACTATTTTAGCTTCATGCACAATACAAAATCTCTTCTACCATTAATCATTATATGCGGAAATAAAATCAATTGCATGCGCACATTAAAACCATAAACAATCACACATATGAACACAATATTTCATGGGAAAGCTTAAAGCTGAAAACCCCAACCATCTGTATATTATATTTCATAGAGATCATGTAACAATCATTGTACAAAGCTCCTCACAAGCTCTCAGTACAATCTCCAATTGCTACACACTAATCAAGCTAGATCTAGCAAAACACATGCTCCATTCTCTGCCACCTAATAGCCTGCCTCTATTGCGTAATCAATGATGTAGAATGGCTCATAAATAACTTCGAACCATCTGGCTTGTACTGCGCAATCCTCATTGGCTTCTCTAATCACTGGTTGTTGCAAATCATGCAATAGTATAGTCACAACTGATAGTCACACTGCTCTTTCACCTATCTCTTCACTGGTCTCCACTGAAATTGTCCATGCACTGAAGTTAACTGATGTATTCTTTAGTTGATTAATGAGTTTATAATTAGTGAATTAATTAATAATTAATTCACACCACTCTTCACTAGTGTATCAATCAGTTAGACTAGATACAACTAGCTCAACTATGTTTAGATTAGTTAAATTGAACACAACTCCATTAGCTCCTCAATCAACTCCACCAAACTCTGTCACATGAGTTCTAACTGAAGTATCCATGCAATAGCTCCACATAACCCTCAGGAATAGCATAATTCCTTCTGTCAGCTCTTGTGCCACATCTTTACACTTAACTAAAGTGCTCCAAGAGAATAAGATAATGTTTATAGTCCAAATATTATTAAGAGCTAATAATATTCGACATATCTATTTTTAGGCTAGCAATCTAAAAATAGATTCCACCCAATATGTCTAAAATAGAATTCCATCTATTTTTCCAACTTGACCAACCATCCACAAATATCATCCTGCAACTCATAGAACATGATCCATATGTCTAAAAATAGACATGGTCTAAAAATAGACTTTGCGCCAAAAATAGCATGCGGGCCCACTTAGTGAAGGCGACTTCTTTCCACTAAGCTCATCATCTTGTTGCAATCTCAACAAGAGAACTGTGTTTTTATCTTAATACAGAGAGTTTTGTTTCATCACTCAGGATTCAGAATGGGTTATGGATGTTTGATTGTCTCATGATGTTTCTCTTTAAATTACTTGCAGTAGCATGAATGAATGTTACTTAGAATTCACTGAAGGTGCTCTAACTTCCTTCATATGTTCATGAACTATGTTTATTCTCTGTCCTACTATTCTATTGATGCATCTAAACCTTGAAATTCCCTAACTTCCATATGAAACTGATATTTATGTTTTGTGAAAGCACATTTGACTCCATTTACCCAATAGATGTTTTTTGATTTGCAGTACAACCAATTATTCACTTTATTCAGTTTATTCATAGAGTTAGCCATCTGATCTTTATTTTCAAATCATTAACCTATTGAGAGAGCCCTCTCAGGTTGAGGAGGCTAAGCCTAAACTAAAATTTTGGTTTGAAATAGTTACTCATGGTCTCCTTGACTAGCAGCCTGTCAGGGTCTGATTTTGAGATAACATTTTGGTGCATCTGCTGGAAGCCTGAAGATTATTCATTCCTGAAATCAAGAAGCTAAACTTTTGAAGGTAGTAGGAGCTCAGAAATTTTTTCGAGGCTGCAATATACCTTGGTGACTCCATAAATTTTTTAAAGTTAAAGGTGGCTTCGAGAAGGAGATACACACGGAGCAATCCTGATCCCAATCCACCTACTATTGTGGACAATCCAAACACTATTTCAAAAAGTCAAAGAATTTCAGAAATATCAGGTACTCCATCTCATTCGAAATCTTTTTCCTATGAAATATTAATAAGTCCTGAAGATAATAAATTTTATGAAAAGATTCATGAAGTATTTTTTAGATCTGAAAGTGAAAAAGATCCCATTGATGTTATATTAGACTTGCAAAAAAGAGGAATTGACACTTTATCCTTAGTGACACAAGAAGACAAGGAAGAGTTTTGGGAAGCTGTTACCTCTGAACTACTGCTAGAAAAATATTCTTTAGATAAACTCAAAGAAACTTATCCTTTTGAAGTCTTGTTGAAATCCAAATTTGGTTTACCCCTTCCAAATTGGAGTTTTATTGTCAATGGCCTACAAAAACCAAATAGTCCTCCTCATATCAGTTCCTCATCTTCTTCTGCTCCTCTTACAACCATTGTTCATCCTCCAGTCATGGCTGCTCCTGCTAGGTATGCACCACTTGTACTTCCTGTTGTTTTGCATGACCTTCCTAGTAAATATGCTACTAGGATTCCTACTTGGGGTAGTGATGAGGAAATTTTAGCAGAGGAGTTTATAGACATATTCAATGATTTTATAGATAGGGAAGAAGTTGATGATGAGGATGTGAAGCTAAGGTTATTTGCACAGAGTTTTATTGGTGAAGTTAGAAAATGGTTTAAGGCTCTTGCACCGGGCAGCATTAGAACTTGGAATGATTTTGAAGATAAATTCTTAAGAAAATGGGGTAATATAACCAATCCAGTCTAAGCACTCACTGAATACAACAGCCTTAGAAGGGCAGTTGATGAATCTATCCAAAACTTTTCAAAAAGATTCAATAAATTTTTTGACTGAATTCCAGCCCATTTGAAGCCTCCAGAAGCCTTATCACAAATGAGATATGTTGAAGCATTTGACTATGAATTTTCTATCTTGCTGAGGGAAAGAGAGTCACCTACACTTGCTGAAATGCAGAGTGATGTAGTTAAGGTTGAGGTAAACATGATAGCTGCTAAAAATTCAAAAATGGGAAAAACCAAATTGAAAGAAGAAGAGAAACCATCCACCTCAACTTCTGAAGACAAATTTGATTCAATGATGAAAACCATGGAGAGGTTGATTGATGGATAGGTTAGCTCTTGGTAACACTTCTACTCCTCCTATGCAACATGAACCTCAATTCAGAAATCCACAATTTAGGAGACCTCAAAATCAGTAAAGGTTGAGAGAGAACAGAAGTCAGCAAGCTGACCCTCCAGTGAGACCTCCTTTTCAGAAAAATTTGGTAGATGAAGAAGATGAGCCTGAGATTCCAGAAGAATCCATCCATTGTCTTGACGAAGAAATTTCAGGAATATTCTTGAATAGAGTAGCCCAAGAAAGATACTCTAAAGGTTTCTGAAGCTAAGAATGATACCTCAAAAGTGGTTGAAGGTAAAAATATATTCCATTTGGTAAGAAAGACACTCAAATTCCTCCTCTTGTCAAAGATGCTGAAAAGTCTGTTTCTATTTTCAACCTTGAGAATGAAATTTCAAAGATTAAAATATCAGTTCCTTTTAGTGAAATTCTCAAGGTGAATGAATATATAAGAAATATATTTAAGATGTTGAATTCACAACTTGGGGCTGCTGATATTTTGAATGTCCAAGAAGATAATCCTACTATATATTCGGGTCCAAGGTTAGAAGATGATCAAAATGAAGAGTTTCCTCCTTTTTATGTAAGCATTAATATTCATGATATGACTTTGCATAATGCTATGTTAGATTCAGGAGCTTCTCATAACCTTATGCCCAAGGTTATCATGGAGAGAATGGGATTGCAAATCACAAGACCATATAAGGATTTTTTTATTTTGATTCCAAGAGGGTTCAATGTATTGGTCTAATCAAGGATGTTGTTGTTGGCCTCACGCAAATTCTAGCAAAGACAGTTGCTATGGACATTGTTGTAGCTAATGTTCCTCCAAATTTTGGTATGCTAATTTCAAGATCATGGGCAGTGAAAATCAAAGGCACAATGCAGATGGATCTTTCCTATGCAACAATTCATGTTTTTGGTGAGCAAAGGAGGTTGTATCAGGAGACTAGAATGGCCTACATGGTAAGAAGTAAATATAAACCTCAGAATTTTCCTATTTATGCATTTGATACTGAACTTGGTTCTGCCATTCTTTTCAATGAATCAGTTGATATTGTTGAGGAAGAAATTAGAGCAGAAAATCAGCATTCAGAAAATCAGCACTTAGAAAATCAGCATGCAGAAAATCGACAAGTAAATGACGAAGAGATGGAGGAATGGTGGTCATTGTACTTTAATGGATTAGTAGGAAAAGAAGGGGTAGGAGCAGGGATTTGGATTACAAATCCAAATGATGAGAGTAAGTTTTACTCCTACAAATTGAATTTTGATTGCACAAACAACATGGTTGAATATGAATCTTTGATTTTGGGTCTAGATATTTTGAAAAAGATGAAGGCTCGAAATATTTCTATTTTTGGAGATTCTAAATTGGTTATTAGACAAGTTTAAGGTGTCTATCAAACGAAGGATGTAAGAATTAGGGCTTACAGAAATTTAGTATTATACTTGTTGGAAAATTTTCAGTCTTATTCCTTCATAGTCAAAACTAGAGATCAGAATTCTATTGCTGATTCCCTTGCTGTTTCTGCAAGACTGTTCATTATTCCTATGCATTCAAATGAAAAATATGAGATTGAAGTTCTTCATAGGCCAGCTATTCTAGACAATATCATAAATTGGCAAGTTTTTAAAGATGATCAACAAGTGAATAATTTTATTGAGTTGAAAGAAGAATTTGAAAATACACATGTAGATCAAAAAAATATGCTTGTTGAGCCTAAAGAAAATTCTGAAGTTTTGCAATTAAAGAATAATGCAATACCAAAGGGTCTTATTCCTCTTAAGAAGATTTTTGATCAACATGATGTTTTTAAAGCACCAAAATTGTAAGCTGATGAAGAGGAAGTAGAGAGCTGTAATCTTGGTACATTAGCTTTGCCTAAAATGATAAAAATTTCAAAGCTTCTTTCAGCTGATGTAAAATCCAAATATCTTGAGATGATGAGAAGGTTTATGGATGTTTTTTCTTGGATTTATTCTGACTTAAAGCAATATGATCCTTCCATTATTCAACATACTATTCCTATCAAGGAAAATGAGAAGCCTTTCAAGCAGAAATTAAGGAGAATTAATCCTCTTCTCATGCCATTGATTGAAAAGGAGGTTAAGAAATTTTTTGATGCAAAGATCATTGTTCCAATCAGATTTTAAAATTGGCTTGCAAAATTAGTTTCGGTAAGGAAGAAGAATGGAGAAATCAGAATTTGTATTGACTTCAGAAATTTGAATAAGGCTTCACTAAAGGATAATTATCCTCTTCCTAAGATGGATTCAATTATGCAAAATATTTTTGGTTCAAAAAGGATGTCTTGCTTGATGGCTTTTCATGTTACAATCAGATTCTTGTGCATCCAGATGATCAAGAAAAAACAACCTTCACGACACCATGGGGTACATTCATGTATGCCAAAATTCCCTTTGGTCTCATGAATGCAGGAGCCACTTTCCAAAGAGCAATAGAAATTGATTTTTCTGAAGAAAAAGATACATTAGTGGTTGTTTATCTTGATGATATCACAGTCTACTCAAAGAAAGAAGAAAACCATTTGAAACATCTAGAAAAAATTCTACTAAAATGTATAAGGTTTGGTATCACTCTCAATCCTACTAAAAGCATATTTGCTTTAACATCAGGAAAATTACTTGGTCATATTATTTCTGAAGAAGGAATTAGGATTGATCCTAATAGAGTCAATGCAATTTAAAAGGTAGATTTTCCAAGAAGTAGGAAATAGATTCAATCTTTTCGTGGGAAAGTGAATTTTGTTAGGCGCTTCATTCCTAACTTTACTGAGATTGTCAAAGATATAAAAAGGATGCCAAAGAAAGGAGTGGACATTAAATGGACAGCTGAAGCAAGAAAATCTTTTGACGAAATCAAGAAGGCACTCACACAAGCACTGGTGCTCATCAATCCAGATTTTTCCGAAGAATTTCTGGTTTTTACATTTGCTTCCGAAAACACAATTGCTGGAGTTTTGCTACAAAAAGGAAAGAAAGGTATTGAACAACCTATTTATTTCTTTAGTAGGACATTAGAAAATGCTGAACTTAAGTATAATATTCTAGAGAAGTAGGCCTATGCTTTGGTGAAAGCTATTAAAGATTTCATAATTTTGCATTCACACATCATAGCATATGTTCCAAGTGTTGTGGTAAAGGACATTCTAACTCAGGCAGATCCGGATGGAAAAAGGGGAAAATTGATCGCCAAATTGTTGGAATATGATATATACATTAAGCCAACGAAGTTGGTGAAGGGACAAGGCTTTGCAAAGCTAATGACTCAGTCAAATCTGGATTGTCTTGACATAAATATGAATGCAGAAATTTCTGAAAATGAAGAAGAATTGGTCCAAATTGATGAGAAATTTCTTACTTCAGAGTGGTATAAGGATGTGATTTTTGTCCTACAACATAATAAATCTCTTGCTGGTCTAACAAAGCCCAAATAAAGGTTTTTTAAGCTAAAATCATTGCGATATTTTTTTTATGACAGAAATCTGTTTTGGAAAGATGCAGGAGGAATTTTGCTAAATTTTTTGCTTGAAGAAGAGGCTGAAAAGATAACTGATGAGTTCCATAAAGGTGATTGTGGAGGACACCATTATTGGAAAGCTATAGAAAACAAGATCCTAAGAGCTGGATACTTTTGGCCAACAATGTTTAAAGACATTTACCAAAATATTGCTGCATGTCATGAGTGTCAAATTTTTGAAGGAAGAAGAAAGCTTGTACCTCTACCTTTGGTTCCTATTTATGTTGAAGCTCCATTTCAGCAATGGGGGTTAGAATTTATTGGAGAAATACATCCATATTCATCAGGGTAGCATCGCTGGATTCTTACAACAATAGACTACTTCACCAAATGAATAGAAGTGATACCAACCAGGCAAGCTAATGAATTTGTAATTGTTTCTTTCTTAGAGAAAAATATATTGTCGAGATTTGGCTGTCCCATGAAGATTATAACAGATAATTCCCAAGCATTTAAGTCCAAGAAAATGATTAATTTATTCCATCAATAGCACATCACTCTTGGACACTCTACAGCCTACTATCCACAAGGTAATGGTCTTGTTGAATCATCAAACAAGAGCATTGTAAGAATCATCAAAAAGGTACTGCGGGAGAACAAGAAAGCTTGGCATTTAAAACTGAATTACGCCCTATGGGATGATAGGATTTGTACAAAGAGATCAATTGGAACTTCGCCATATGAATTATTCTATGGAGCTGAAGTTGTTTTTCCAACATCACTTGGAGTGCCAGTTATGAAGTTAATTCAAGGACTTGAAGAAGAACCAAATGCCATCTAAAGGAGGATAAACCAGCTGATAGCCTTGCAAGAAAAGAGAAATGAATTCTATGACATTCATCAGAATTTTCAAAACAGAATCAAGAATACATTTGATAGGAGGATCAAAGAGGACAGTTTTCATATTCACGACAAAGTACTGAAATGGGAGGCCAAAATTGAAGAAAGGGGAAAGCATGGTAAGTTTGAGAATTTATGGAAGTGTCCTTTTTAGATTGCTGGTTTTTATGGGAACAACACTTACATATTGCAGGAAATTGATGGAGGATCATATGCTGGAGGGCCTATTAATGGCAGGTTCACAAAGCATTATGATTGCTGAAGTAACATCACTCATTCATGACATTGTATATATTCATCTTTGTTAAGTTTTTGCTAATAAATGACAAGCTAAAATAGAGAGCTTAAGCCAGAGGTGAAGGCCCAACAGTTCAAAGAAGATACTTGTCAACAAAATTTCTTTTTTTTTATAAAAATGGATGGCACTGGTGCTGCCGGTTCTTAGTGTACCACAGGGGCACACTATCCCAAGTGGAGTCACTGTTATCACTATAAAAAATTTCTGAAACTTGGTCAGTTACACTTGTTCCTAGGTCATAATTATAAGATAGGGTTAGAGTCATTTTTGTATTTTTTAAGGTCTAGATCATGAGTTAAAGATCACATTCCATCACTAAACAATGTTCATCAACCTTGTTTTATTCTTCAAACACCTTATGCCATGTTTTAAAACCCATCTTTAAATTTTTTTTCAAAGATTTTAATAAGCCACAAAACCGCGTTTTCGTAGCGCACTCAGTGTAAAAAATTGATTTTACGCTACGAAAACATTGGTTATTTCGTAGCGCAAATAACCGAATTTGCAAATCATGCGCTATGAAATCAGGGATTCTCAGTTTTGTGTTTGATCTGTCACATATATCAAATATAGTTAATTTTTTCATCATTAGGTGTCATTCACGCATGCAACCATGTATTATAATTATTAGGGGTCATTTGTCATCGATTAGGGGCCAAATTGTCATTGGTACTTTCAAATTTGAAAACAGTTGACCATTTTCGACTTCACTTGTCTCATGCAAGACAAATAGTGTATGCATGCATGTTTATTTTTTGGAGAAGAAATTAGTGGTGAAGGATCAGAGTTCACTAAAACTATATTTCAAGCGATGCCGAACTGAACTCATTCATCAAGTGAGGCTGCTCATTCAACAAGTATTTTCAAAATTTGCTATCAAGTGAATTTGAAATTCGTTGTTGGTGGAAGTAGGATTGTTATTCAAGTGAGGCTGAACTCATTTATCAAACGAGCCAGTTCATTCAACAGTTTGATTTCTAACTTGCTGAAGGCACAGAGTTTTCAGAGAGATTCTCATAGATTTTTAAAGATACAAGGTTTCCAAGAAGATAATGGCTGAAGAAAGAAGGAGTCATAGGTCTGGTCATTGCCTAAGAACAGAACCTAAAGGTGTAGAAGCCATTACAAGAGACAAGTATGTTGAAGAAGCCTCTAAGAATGTACGTTCTTGGAGGTTTTGTGAAAAAATTCGAGGGCACACTCAAGTCACCAAATAATTTGCCACAAACTTCACAGGTTCAAACTCAAGGATTAGATTTCTAAATTTACCAATTTCCCCTAAAGTGATATCATCAGTTACAAAAATTTCGAGAGGAGAAGACAAGTGGTTTAAAAATTTCAAGTTTGACATGGTACCCTGCAAAATCTTTCTAAAACCAGAGTTTTCAGAGGTTGACTTGAACAAGGTTGTGCCAAGAAACTATGTCAAAGATACATTTTCCAATTTTCTCTACAATATTCAGAGGTACTTCACCTGTGAAGGGAGATAACACAAGGTGTATACCTATCACTTTAAAATTTTACTTCATTTCACAGGGATAATATCTCTAGATTTACCTTTTTATCTTTTTAGAAGTTTGGCTAAGATGTCTGATAAAGTACAAATGAAATTTGAGTCATGTGAAACCTCATTATTTCACCATGGCTTAGTTAAATTAATAGTCTTACATGAGCTGCATAAAGCAAACAGAGATTGGGATGAATTCCTCTTTTTGAGTAGAATTCGGATTGAAGGAACAGGTGTTAGTCCTCAAGCTAAAGAAAAAACTCCATCAAAGATTACCGCCCCTGTAGAAACAAAGTCAAGAAGATTTGTCAAGCTCAAGCCTCGAAAAAAAGCTAAAGAACCAATTATAGGAACAACCTTGAAAATCCAAGATACTCCTAAGTCTGCATAGAAGAAGAAAACTCTGGTTAAGGAGACAATTCTAGAGCAGTCAACTAGAAAAAAAGATCAAATGAGGTTGACTAGGAGTCAAAGTTAATGGAAAAAGGTAAGGTTATAAGTGCAGAGGGGTAAAAGGGTAATTTGAATGATATAATTCAAGCTATTGACATTGCAGAGTCTCCCCTAGTGCAAGTAGACTTCATCAAACTGGATAGAGGTGGCAGAAAATCAAATAAATTGAAGGCATCCAAAAAATTAGATTTTCAGGATGATGTGGCAGAGTTTATTTTTAAACCCAGAAAACCCTCAACTAGGCACTCCAAGAAGCTAAAGTAGTCAGACATAGAGAAAGATCAAATGGGAGGTGAAAGTGCTAATGTTTTTGAAGAAACCAAAAATATATCTTTTTCAATGCCTGAAGAAGACAGAAACAGGGTTTTCAATATTCAGAAGGAAAAGAGAAGTTATGAAGATGTCAAAGACAAACTCAGATTGGAAAATAATGAGATTGATAAGTTGAATAAAAAGGTGAGAGTGCATGCAGAAGAAAGGGCAAACTTTGAAAGGATGAAAGGACTATGGGAGTTGGAGAAAAATTCAAACCCTGAATTAATTGATAGTCAAGCTCAATTCTTCATATGGACCCTTCTTGCAATCAAAGAAGCAAAATTCATTAGGATGGTCAATACCTAGCTAAGGGAAAACAATAGAAAGCTTAAGAGGAGAGTAGAAGACTTGGAAATATAGTTAGCACAATTTGAAGATCAGCCACAGCTAAAATAAGTGAAAATAGTAAGTGTCATCCTTTAACAAATTTTTGAGGTTATATGAATATATCTCATTTTTGGAGTTGTTTAAAGATGATGTTATGGGTTATGAAGGTTGATATACACCTAAAAATATAGTATTAAAGGGGTTGAAAACCAAATTTTTGGAAAGAAGCTGTGAAAAGTGAAGACTCAGTAGTTTCATAGCGTGCTATGAAACTGCTAAAGGTGACACACAACAGTTTCGTAGCGCACTACGAAACTGCTGTAGGATGGAGTTTGAAATATTTTTATAAATTTTCAAAGGTGACAAGGGTTTTGTGTTGGGCTTTGATGCTAGTGGGAGGTATATGGAGAATAAAAATGAAGATCCAGAGGGTTGGCACATTTAAAATGGTGTTTAAATTATAATTTAAAAAGGGAAATGGTCTGTGCTACGAAAACAACAGACTCGACAATTTCGTAGCATAGTAGTATTGATAGTTGTTACACCATTTTGGAGGTCGGGATTTGCACAAATAGAAGGTCAAATTCAAGTGAAATTCATAAGACACTTTCCACATGTTTTGAGCACCAGTTCTTCAGCAATTGATTCGAATGGACAGAAATGAAGCTTTCAGCTATTATACAGGAAACATGCTCCTATTTTTCAAGAATAGATAAGAAGCAGGTTGATGGGTCTAACAACAGCAAGATGAGCAACATCATGGTCAAAGTCTAGCTATCAAGCATAGTTTTAAATGATTAGATAAGGTTGTTAAGATTTAATAAATAGTGTTTTAGTCCTAGTTGTATTAGGATTGTAAAACAGACAGTTTTACTATCAGTTTGTAAATGAAGTTTGTTTAGAAGTTGATAGGAGTCAAATTCGAATTTCCTCTCAAATTTTTAGAAGGAATCCAAGGATGTAATGACCACTCTATAAGAGGGAAGAAATTGAATTGTAGAGGGTTGGAATTTTCATTGAACAAGCATACTTTTTGTGATATCAGAGAACTGTGTTTTTATCTTAATATAGAGAGTTTTGTTTCATCACTCAAGATTAAGAAAGGGTTATGGATGTTTGATTGTCTCATGATTTTTCTCTTTAAATTACTTGCAATGGCATGAATGTATGTTAATTAGAATTCACTGAAGGTTCTCTAACTTCCTTCATATGTTCATGAACTGTGTTTATTCTCTGTCCTACTGTTCTATTGATGCATCTAAACCCTGAAATTCCCTGACTTCCATATGAAACTGATCTTTATGTTTTTTGAAAGCACATTTGACTCCATTTACCCAATATATGTTTGTTGATTAGTAGTACAACCAATTATTCACTTTATTCAGTTTATTTACAGAGTTAGCCATATGATCTTTATTTGCAAATCATTAACCTATTGAGAGATCCCTCTCAGGTTGAGGAGTCTAAGCCTCAACTAAAATTTTGGTTTGAAATAGTTACTCAGGGTCTCCTTGATTAGCAGCCTGTCAGGGTCTAATTTTGAGATAACATACTTATTGCAGTTTGTACTCAGTTTTTGTAGTTTTCCTAGTTGTTGTGTTTAACTTTGGTGTTTTGGTTCCATCCTTATTAAAACCATTCATATGAGTGATAGTTGCATGAGAGCCAAAAATTTCCAACTATAGTCAGTTGAGTCATATGCTTCTTGAATTTAATATGTCCTAGGCACTGGTATTTATACAACTCAAGGTTGTCTCTAGGAGCTACAACATCTTTTTGGCACCATTGTCGGTGAAAGAATTTAAAGAAATAAATCCCTAGGCCTCAACAAATATTCATCCACCCTTCAGAATAGGTGAGCAAGAAGGGTTGGGAGTTGTAGATCCCTCACCTTGGAGACTCCACTATTATTTAAAGGATTAATTTGTTTGCAGTCCTGGCTTCCCGAAAGCCCCACTTGAGGTCAAATACATCCCAGTTGAGAACACCTTCGGTGTCTGATCTAGATAAGATATTTCACAAGATAAGTGGGAGAGAAAGACAATTAGCCTATACAGATATTACTAGATTCTCCCTAGAAGACTCTCCATCCTCCTCTCAATTAGCTCAAGATCAAGGTCCTGATTCTATTGCAAGAACCCTTGATTATACTTCTGATAGCTCCTCTCTTGAAAATATTGAAGTTAAAGATGAGGCCGAGCCTATAGATACTACGAGCTCCTTTTTGCCTCCTACTCCCGAAGCCGAAGAAGTTAAAGAAGTCACAGAGTTTTCCATCTCACATATTCCATCCATCCAAACAACCTCACAGGCCATTGTACAGTACATCCCTATTGTCATACATACCTCTCTTCCTCCACTTCCTATTATTCATCAGAATCCTCCTGTACCCCCACAACCTTCAATGATTGTCCCTGGTTTCCTACTAAACAAATATGCCCCCCTGGCATTGCCTCAGGTCCTGAATGACATGCCTTAGGATTACCTAAAGGTCTACCTCATTTCAATGGGGAAGACAATACTGCTGCTCAGAAACACCTGGAAGTTTTCTGTGCCTTCACCGAAAATTTCAATGTTGAACATCTGGATGTGGTGTTGAGATTTTTTGTCCAGTCTCTAGATGGAGAGGCCAGAAAATGGTTCAATACCTTGGGGGACTGCTCCATTAATAACTGGGAGGAAATGGAAAATTCCTTCACCAGGAAATGGGGAGAGAAGAAGGACCACAGATATTGTCTTAAAGAATTCAACGCACTTAGAAAGAGACATAATGAAGACGTGTTTGAATTCATCAAGAGGTTTAATAAATTATATACAAGTCTCCTAGCCGAAATGAAGCCTCACTAGATCGCTACTAAAGTGGTGTTTGTAGCAGCCTTCGAGTCATAATTTGGATTCTCTCTAAGAGAAAGGAAGTTTGCTACTCTGGATGAAGCCCAGACTGATGCATTGGAAGTGGAAGCCAAATTTTCTTCTATGGGTAAATCAAAAGGGAGGTTAGACCATGATGCTAGACGTAGAGGGAAAGAAGAAGAATCTACCTCAAGTCAAGATAGAGAGGTAGCAGATTACAAAATAGAGGAGATGAGTAAAATGATCAAGAACCTTTAAAGCAAGATGGTGAAGCTTGAGCTCGAGGAAAATAACTCATCCTCCAAGCCACTCCAAACTGCTCCAAATAGGGGATTTAACTCACAATATAGAAAACCTCCTCTTCAAATATTGCAGAGAGAGCGGAAGGAGCAGCAAGACCACATACAACCCCCGTTGTATCTGGAAGGGCAGATGGATGGCCCTATCGAATAAATTCCCGATGGGCAAGATGATCAATATATTTCTTACTTAGACAATGATGAAGTTTAGTCTTCTTTGCAAGAAGGTGAAGGGGTGGAGCTCTCCTTGAAAGAAGAAGAAGAAAAAAAATGTGTTTTTGAAGATCTAGAGATCGATGATTACTATAAACAATTTGTAGACTTCATGCAAGCACAGTTTCATAGAAAATATGATCTCATGTCCTTTAGAAAGAGAACCCGCACACAAGAACAAGAAGAAGAGACGCCTCAAAAGGAGCCTGTCGTTCAGAAAATTGAAGATAAAGGTAAGAAACCTATGACCGAACCTTTGCATCCTAATGTCTCTATTCCATATTCTTCTAATATAGTCCCCAACTCAATTGGAAAAGTCAAGCCTATCCCAAAGGAAGAAAAACCTCTAGCCAAGAGTAAAGAGCCAAAAGAAAGTCTCGTAGAGAAGCCTCCTCCTATGTTTAGCCTTCAGAAAGAGCTGGAAAAAAGTAAAAATTCCCGTCCCTTTGACTGAACTCCTGAAGCAACCAGCCTGTCAGGCTCAAGTTTCATCATTCATGCTTCCTCAAGGAGCTGCTCCAATCCCAGATAGTTTAAACCTCCAAGAAGAAAAGCCCATTGTTATGTTCGGTCCCCATGTTGAGGAACTAGATTCTTCAACTCCCCCTTTCTATGTCTTCTTAGTAATTCATGACCTGTTATTTCATAACTGTATGCTGGATTTTGGAGCATCTCATAACCTCCTGCCCCTGTTAGTGATGGAACAATTGGGGCTACAGATCACTCGCCCATATAAATATCTCTACTCTTTTGATTCCAAGAGAGTCAAATGCCTGGGGATGATCAAGGATCTGGTGGTAAACCTAGCCCAAATCCCAGCTAAAAGCATGGTGATGGATATTGTGGTGGCGGATATCCCAGCTCGGTTTAGAATGTTGTTATCAAGATCGTGGGGGTACAAAAATTGGAGGATCTATAAATTTGGACCTAACCTATGCAACTATCCCCATTTTTGGAGGAAAAGGGAGGAGGTTATACCAGGAAACAAGGTTCGTAAAAATAGTGACTAAGACTGATAATTTAGTAAACTCGCTGGTATATAGTAAAGAATGGGAGTTTTCATGTTTGATGCTTGAAGAAGACCAAGATTACCTACAAGAGCCATCTTTCTGTCAGGTAAATACCGAACAGTCTTCAAATAATGAAGAAGGTGGGGTTTGGACTTTGCACTTTGACGAAGCTAACTCAAGGGAAGGGAATGGAGTTGGAGTTCTCCTGATCTCGCCCACTAGATAGCTAGTCCCACTTTCTTTCAAATTGGAATACGAAGCCACGAAAAATGTGGCTAAATATGAAGCATTGCTCCTAGGTCTACAAACAACAAAGAATATGAATATTCAAAGCTTGAAGGTTTTGGGAGATTCAGAACTGGTGGTGAGACAAGTAAGAAATCAATGTCAAGCTAAGCACCCACAACTGAGGGCTTATAGAAATGAGGTATGGGACTTGGTAGAGAATTTCTTCTCAGCATTTAATATTCAATTCATGCCAAGAGACAAAAATAGAATGGCAGACTCTCTTGCAGTAGCCACAAGCACTTTTCGGCCGCCTCAGAATCCCCTCCTGAGGTATGAGATAGAGGTCCGTTACTGCCCTTCCATCCCTAACAATGTCAAAAATTGGCAGGTGTTTGAAGACGAAGAGAAAGTGAAGAGATTCATGGAGACCATTGGGGAATTTTCCAATTTGGTCATAGATGTTGGCGAGGAGGAGACTGAGGACCTTCCTCCGAATATATGGCAGGATACCATGGCTTGGCACAAGGTGTTGCAACTCAAAGGGAATGTAATACCTAGAGGACTGGTCCCTCTGGAGAGACTATTTGATAAGAATGATGTCCCAATCCAGCCAAGTAATTTTGTTGAAGAAAATCAAGTAGATTACCTGAACCTCGGCACGGAGGCCGATCCCAAGATCGTGAAATTGTCTAATAAGGTACCCGAAGAATACAAAGAGCAATATCGGAAGATATTTCAGACATATAAAGACGTATTTGCCTGGTCCTATCAATATTTGAAGACTTTTGATATTAACATTATCCAACACAAGATTCCATTAAAAGGAGATGCTAAGCCACAAAAAAAAAAGTTAAGACAGATTAATCCTTTACTCCTTCCCCCCATAGAAAAGGAAATTAAGAAACTGTTGAAGGCTAAGATTATTGTGCCATTAAGATATTATGAATGGGTGGCCAACTTGGTCCCAATCCGAAAGAAGAACAGAGAGATAAGACTATGTATTGACTTTCGGAACTTGAATAGAGCATCTCCGAAAGAAAATTATCCGCTGCCAAAGATGGACCATATATTGCAGAAGGTGGTAGGATCTTCATGAATGTCTATGATGGATGGCTTTTCTGGGTATAATCAAGTATCAGTGCTTCTGGAGGACCAAAAGAAAACCGCATTCACTACTCCTTGGGAAACGTTTATGTATGCTCGAATGTCATTTGGATTGATCAATGGGGGGGCTACATTTCAAAGGGCCATGGACATTACTTTTTTGGGGGAACAAGACAAATTCATGGTGGTGTACATGGAAAATATCACAGTCTTCTCAAGGAACGATGTTGAACATATAGAGCATTTGCGCAGAACCTTTAACAAGTGCCGCAGGTATGGATTGTCTTTAAACCCACAAAAATCTATGTTTGCTTTAGAATAGGGTAAACAGTTGGGGCATATTGTAACAAAGGCAGGGGTAAAAATTGACCCGAAAAGGGTAGAAGTAATAGATGGTATATCCTTGCCCAGAAACAAGAAAGAGGTCCAATTTTTTCTTGGACGTATCAACTTCTTGAGAAGATTCATACCAAACTGTGTAAAGATAGTCTGGTACATAACTGAGATGATGAAGAAGGATAATGAAGTAAAATGGACTACTGAGTCACAGGAAGCATTTAACAGAATTAAAAATTCTTTCGCACAAGCCCCAGTATTGGCAGGACCGGATTATGCAAAACCCTTCATGATATTTTCGTTTGCATCTCCCCACACTGTCACAGCTATATTATTGCAGAAAAATGAGGAAGGTCATGAACAACCCATCACATTTTTCAACCAAGTGCTTTGCGATGCTGAGCTAAAATATAACATCCTAGAGAAGAAGGCTTATGCCTTGGTCAAATCCCTTAAGGCTTTTCGGATGTATGTATTGCAGTCAGCTATAACTGCATTCGTACCCACAGCGGATATAAAAGAAAGCTTGATTCAGGGGGATAGTGAAGGAAAGAGAGGCAAATGGATAGAGAAGATATAGGAGTATGAGTTGGAAATACGCCCCACTAAGCTAATAAAGGGACAGGGATTAGCCAAGATCCTTTCTGAATCGAACTGTTAGGATTTGGGGATAAATTTATCTATGGTGGCCAATGAAGAGCCTGAAAGAGTAGATGAGCAGCGCGGAATAGAAACCTCCACAAAAAAAACCCACATCAAGTACCTTCTCATTCCATGGTACAAAGAAATTGTAGAGTACCTCTTGACTCTTAGATGTACTCCAAGTTGCGACAAGACGAAGTACTGGACGTTGAGGTTAAAATCTCAGAATTTCATCGTAG
The DNA here is from genome assembly GCA_034641835.2 of Pinus albicaulis. Taxonomy (NCBI): domain Eukaryota; kingdom Viridiplantae; phylum Streptophyta; class Pinopsida; order Pinales; family Pinaceae; genus Pinus; species Pinus albicaulis. The sequence goes on along the minus strand of CM076575.1, from coordinate 649,208,937 downwards.
CAAATGGCCATTTGTACTAGAGAGACCCATCAGACATACTACTTTTATGTCTCACAGAAAATAAAATAGAAGAAGTGATGGCGGAATTCCACGAGGGCATCTGTGGTGGCCACTACAACTGGAGGGCCACGACACACAAGATTCTAAAAGCAGGCTTTTTTGGCCCAGACTTTTCGGAGATGTTCATACTCAAGTAAGGGCTTGTGAAAAATGTCAAAAATTTGCTAAAAGGTAGAATTTCGCACCTTTGCCTATGATCCTGGTACACATAGAAGAAACTTTCCAATAGTAGGGAATCGATTTCATCAGCGAAATTCATCCCGCCTCAAGCGGGAAACACAAGTGGATACTAAAAACCACCAATTACTTCACTAAATGGGTAGAGGCCATGTCAGCAAGGAATGCTGCAGACACAGCGGTGATCAAGTTTCTGGAAGATAACATTATGTGAAGTTTGGCTGCCCTGCTAAGATTGTCACAGATAATGCTCAGGCTTTTAATTTTGTCAAATTTATTAATTTTTTCCAACAATATAATATTGTGTTAGGACACTCTACTGCATACTATCCATAGGGAAATGTATTGGAAGAATCCTCAAAAAATACATTGGTAAGGGCATTGAAAATGGCCATAAATGAAAACCAGAAGAACTGGGATTCTCAGCTCAAGTTTTCACTATGGGCAAAAAAAATCACTCGTAAGAGGTCAACAAACAAATCCCCATATGAATTGGACTATGGTAAAGCAGCGGTTTTCCCGATACAATTGGCCTTACCTATGGCTAGGTTCATGCAAGATTGTCAAGAGGAACCAAACAATCTTACCAGAAGAATGAATCAGTTAGTAGAGCTAGAAGAGACTCGAATTCGAGTAAATCAGAGGTTGACTAAGTACTAAGAGAAAATGAAAGCCCTGTTCGATCAACATGCTAAAGATAAAGAGATGCAGGTCAGAGATCTAGTGCTAAGATGGGATATAAGAAGGGCTGAGAAAGGAAAGCATGGAAATTTCGATCCTCTATGGTTTGGACCTTTCAAAATTACTGAAGAGGGAGGAAACAACACTTTCAGACTGGAAAATTTGCAGGGTGATCTGCTCGAAGCCCCTGTGAATGGGAAATTCTTAAAACCCTTTTTCCAGTATCGATTCAGGCCAAAAGGTATGATGTATGATATTGTACATTATTCAGTTGCTTTTATTATGATGTTTTCTATTTTGAGTTGTCATGAAGGAAGAATAGAAGTCATCAAGGAGACTATGTTGGCAAGAAGAAGGCTAACAGATGGTCTGCGGAGTTCTCTACGCATTCGAGGACAAACGGGTCATCCCCAAATGGAGCTAATGTTGTTATGACATCCCTCCCTGAGCTGGGATGTCTAATGATAAGGAGCCTTATACTGCAAAGCAAATACAACAAGGACTGCATGGACTATCAAAGCCCCTTTTCCACCAACCCTTGAAAAGGCTAAAAATCCACATTTTAGCTTTAAAAGCGCTCATTTTAACATATCAAGCCTCCAAGCGCCTTTCAGTTTAAGCCCTTAGCCCCCATTTCTCATATGACCCTGCTCTGTGACTGAAGGCTAAAAGTCCTTAAGCCCTCATCGGCCATCAGACTTCACTGGTTCCCAAATCCACTCATTTTCTCCTTTGTTTCACCATTGAGGTTCATCTTTACCGAAGAGATCCTGAATGTTGATCTCTGTAGATCCAACGACAATCGCACGTTCCTTTTCCGCCTGTTGACTATTGCACATTGCACATCACCACCCTACATTCCTTATTCACTGAACTCCTTTTTCGCCGATTTGCGAAACCCTGACGCAATCCTGACCGTTGATCTCCTCCCAGATCCAACGGTCATCGTGCTTCGCCTTTATCCATCGACCATCAGTTTTCACCAATCCCCATGGCCATTTCCTTTCACCACCGATTTCGATTCCCCGATGCAATCCCCACTATCTGATCAAACCCCAGATCAATGACTCTGTTTAACCCTAGCGACATCTGACTAAAAATTGGCCCGTACCTACTTAGCTCCATGGAATTAATCTAGACCGTTGATCTCACCCAATCCAATGGCCAGTGGGCTCCTCCCTGTTCTCCCCCTTCATCCTCCTTCATTTCCCAGCTTTTAATCTGGACCATTGATGTCACCCTATCCAACGACCCAGATTAAGTACGGGCGCACTAGGCCCACCAACCTGTCTATACCTCGCAGTGCCCCCGCAGTTGATCTCCACCGTTGATTTCCTCATAATCTAACGATCCCTGCTCCATCACTCCTATTAGTCATCAGTATTTTTCACCTGTTCATGATGACTATTTTCTTAAGCCAATTTTTCTAGAAGCTGATCTCAAATTTGTCAAATTTTTCATCTAGAAAACACCCCTAAACAATTTTTGTCTTCCTACCTTTTCCAGTCACCCTATGATGAGAAAAAAAAATAGTTGTCAAGTTCTATCTAGTTTCAGTCATATAATCCTGTCCATGAGTTGTCATAGCTAAAGGTTATCTGCTATCATTTACCCTCATTCCCAAGTCATTCATTATCCAAATGTTGATAAAATGTCAGCCACCCTATCTCTGGTCATATGTCATTTAGAGATCTAATCCTACCAAATAAATACTCAAAATCTGTCAAGATCGCCCCTAATTTAGGCAGTGCCGCTTTAGGGAATCCCTTCCTTGGAAAAAACATCCTGAGCTAGAAGCCTTTGTTCAGTACCAGCCAGCCCTGAATTAGCGCTTAATCTGCAAAAACAAATCCTGATACATCCATAGGTCGCGCCACTAAGATGTTTTTTTGTCTTAGTCCGGAAACAATTCTACAAATATCCAATATAGAAAGAGACAAGTATGTTCACTGTCTCAGAAACATGCTTAAGGTCTAACAAAATCTCCATCAGATCCCAAGGAAGTTCTTCAAAGTTCAAAATCATTGATTGTTACATCTCTGCAGGGGTGTGATTTCATCAATGATCAATCTGCAAACAGAGTCAAAGGAGATTAGTCAAAGGTGTCTAGCAAGCAAGTACTCTACAATTTCAAATCACATGGTTTCTAGTCTAACGGTTCACATGGATGTTTTACAAAGGATACATATCTCATATCATGTCTCACAAAGAAAATTGTCAATTTTCACCTTCTGGCCCATTTGATATGATACTAAATAGAGACATGTGATTTACAGAAAGGTAACACATTTTTGGAATAGGTGAAATATCTTATCTACAGTGCTAACCTCCTTCATCAAAGCAGATGTTTAAGAGCACAGTAAGAACCTCCTCCAAAAAGAGCAGATGGTTGGGAACATAATAAGACCTCCTTCTTTGAAAAGTAGATGGTTAAAAGGCACAAGTGTAACCTCCTTCATTCAAAAAGCAGAGGGTTAAGGTGTCAAAGTGTTTTCAGGAGTTGTGAGTTGCCTCCCTCCAAGAGATGGGAAAAAGAGGCATCAGCATGTTTTTCATATGGTTTTTAAGGAATTTCCTTTTGAAGGACAGGTTGACAAACAGTGATAAAACCATAAGGGTTCATAGGTTGAAAAACCTATTTTACATCAAGCAAAATGATGAAATTCTAAATGTTAAAAAGTCTTTGTTTCCTCTGTTTACAGAGGTCTCTTTCAAACTGTAATTAAGGGTGAAACTTTGGCCAAAGACCTTCATCTAAATAGCCAAAGAAAAAGAGAGCTTTCTGGATTTTACAATAGCTTTTACATATGCCTACAAAAGGATAGTAAAGATAAGAAAAATTCATCATTTTCAGAAGTCACAATAGTATTTTTAGGGGTCACCTCCTAAATAAATTAGCAGTGAGAAAAATATTTTTTAAAGGAGGCCTCCTTACTTCAAAGAAATGATGGAGTTATGATGGTTTCAAAGGACTTGTCATAATATGGTTTCTATGAAAGGTCTTTATGGTGTTATAAAGAGTGATACTTATTGGGGAAATAATTAATGTTTTTATAAAAAAACCTTTTCAAAAGGCATCAAAACCCCTCTAAAGGGCTGCAAAGGCACATAAGTTTATTCATTTATAAAAGAAGGAGAAGGTCTTTAAAAGGGCCCATTAGAAAATTTCAAAACTCAAAATGAACATCCCTTGGCTGCTCACTGAAGAAAGGAAGCGTTTTCGGGCAAATTTGAAGTTTTTTATGCTCAAAACTCTACGCGGCACGGCGCGCCTGTAGGCACCTGAACACAAGATTTGAATGGAGGCATGACGTGCTTTTAGCTGTGCATGGTACGCATGTGCCTGCAGTCACTGTGCGCCCAAAGTCGACCCAACACCATTCTGCGCGGTGCTCTCTCCTGTCAACAACCCGCTCATCTCTGGTTTTGAAATACTTTCGACCACTAGGCCAACACTCAAAAGGCGCCAACGATTCATTGTTTGGAAAGGTATTTATGCCTCTTAAACCTTTTTTTTGATTCGAAAGAGGGGTTTAAAAAATCAGAGCACCATGTTTACAAAGTCAAAGAAAAACAGTGGGTTCTTTTTAAAACAGGAATATTACCTCACAGAGATCTAAGGTTGAAATGGGAATTTGCTAGAGATTCACACAACAGAGATTTAAAAAAGGACAGTTTCTCTAAGGGAAAGAGCCTTGTGCTAAAAACAAAGGTGGAATTATTTTCAAAAGAAACCACTAATAAGCCCTGTCAAAAACCTCATTTCTCTCACACAGCACTGAAGAAGTGAAATTGTCTTCATTCAGATAATATTTGCTTGCCAAACACAGAAGAAAACTATGATCATCTAATGGGATAGAGTTTGTTAGGAGGCTTATTGCTCAGTAACAAAAGGCTGTCTTTTGTTTTGAAAAACAATAACCATCACAGAAACAACAGTTTTATTCAAAATTAGAACAAAATGTTTCCTTAGGGGTACAACCTTTGTTTTTAAATCAATCCCTTGAAAAAAGTAGTGATCATTTAAGAGGAGACAAAGTTTGTTAGGAGGCTTGTTATTCAATGAAAAAGGGTTGTTTTTTTTGCTATGGAGATACATCATTCATCACAAGAGGGCAGTTTTGTTTGCAAAACAGAACACATTTTTTGCTAAAGGGTATAGTCTATGTTTTAAGTCAGTGCCTAGAATCAGTGCTACCCAAAGATGCATTGTTTTTCAAAAGGACATAATTTTCTTGTTTAAAACCTCAGAACACAATTAGTTGAAGAAAAGGAGTTCATATTTTCAAGATCAAAGGAGTTTTCTCATTTGAAAAAATTGATGGGCTAACTAAAAACAAACTTGGTTTTTCTCAAGGGTAAAGGGTGTGTTGTTTGAAGATTGATCACAGTGAACATTTGAGACACTTTTCCTTGGAGAATCAGCCAAAGATCTCAGAAGAAAGATGCCTCCCAGGCAAGATAGCATAAGTGGTCCTCACAAAAGGTATGAACCTTTTTCAACCGAGGAAGTGAATGCCTATCCTTCAGTGCTTTTTAACTTTCATGAAGTCGGATGTTTGGAGTTTTGTCAAAAGGTTCAGGAGGTGAAAATTTATCTTCCTTTGAGACATCTATTTGCTTTAAGGCTGCAAGGGAAACATGTTCATCTAGTAGGCTTAGACTTCAAACTCTCTCCTATATCTATTTCTAGAGCTACCAAAATTCTATATGTCGAAAAAAACTGGTTTAAGCAGAGATACCTAGATTCAGATCAATATAAACCCTTCTTGAAACCAGAACATCAGGATGCATGCCCCTCTATGTTTATTTTTTCATATTTATTGAACAGCTATGCACCTATCATGAAGATAATGATGAAATATTTCACATGTGAAGGGAGGTTTTCCTGGATTTTTGCTTACCATATCAGGCTACTCATGCTCTTCACAAGAACCCAATTACTAAACCTACCATTTTTCCTCTATAGAAGTATTGAAAAATGGCTTCTACTGTTTAAAAGAAACCTTCCTCTCAGCAACAAGCTTTTCTTTTCCATCATTCCCTTATCAAGATTGTCATTCTCCATCAAATTGAGAAAAAGGAAATTTCTTGGGACACTTTCATTTCACATTCCGATTTCGCCACTGCTTCTTCATCCCATGCATCTCCTTCACCATCCACTCATCATCTTTATCCTTTTTCTAGTAAAACCACTCCTAAGAAGCAAAAATATCCTATGATTTATCAAGAAGAAGAGCATAGTGAGAAAGAGTAGCACAATGATGAAGAACAGCATAGTGAGAAAGAGAAGCACATTGATGAAGAAGATCATAGTAAGAAAGAGTAGCACAGTGATGAAGAAGAGCACAGTGAGAAAGAGAAAAACAGTGAAGAGGATCAAAGTGAAATGAAGCAAAGTGAAGAAGAGCATAATGAAGAAGAGCACAGTAACAAAGAGAAAAACAATGAAGAGGGGAATGATGAAGAAATGGAACAGTTGATGAGGAACACAACAATCACAAAGAGGAAAATATTGGTAGCCCACATAGCAGCAAGAATGATGAGGATGAAGCACAAAATATTGAGAATACAGAGCCTAAAAGTCCTGAAGAAAGTAGGGACAAAAGTGAACAAGGCATCCCTCAAGGAGACATGCAAGGTGACATTCAAGGCATTCATGAGAAGGGTCAAAACAGTCCTCAAAGGGACACCTTTGATGAAAGAAAGGAAATCCCACCAGCCAGCAAGGATGATGATGGGAGTAGCAAAGGCAAAGACCAAATAGAGCATGTGCTAGATGCTTCTCCTAGGCAAGGGTCCATGCTTTCTTCTCCAAAGGTAACAAAGCCCCGAACATCAAGAAAGAAAGTGGCTCAAATTGTAACTCCAAATGTTACTAGAGAACTCCGAAGCAAAGGGAAGTTGCCCAAGCAATCCATTTTTGAATTTCCAAAGAGGATGAGGACCAAGAAGGAAACCCAAAGCAAGGGAAAAGAGAAGGAAGAAAGTAGCCATGAGAAAGATAGGGATTTTGAAATAATTCAGATAAACAGTGATGACAGTGATAATGAGGCCAGAATCTTAGATTCTCTCTTGCTAAATAGAGAAGAAAAAATTCATGATCTAAGAGTGGATCTAGGGAGATCTAAAAACCTCATTCATTTTTTGCAAACAAAAAACAAACAAATGAGTGTCCACATGGCAGTTTATGAGACACGGGCTATCAAGTATCAAAAATAAAGTGCAAATTAAGTTGGAAGAACTCATGGGTGAATTCAATGACAATGAATAAGAAGATCAGCCAAGGAGGAAGAGGCCAACGACTATGGGGCTCAAAAGAGCTTTGGAGAAGCAAAAAGAGGAAGAGGCTGCCCTTTTCCAATCTTTTCCTCTTACTACTTTATTCACTGAAGAGATAGAAAACAATAGAGAATAATGACTTGAAAGGGTAAATGAACACTTGGAGAATAAGTTGGAAAAGGCCAATAGAGACTTGAACCTTCAAAGAAAAATGACCGGGCATTATAAGAAGCTTAATCAATTCGCCCAAAGGAAATTGAAGGCTACACAAGAAAAGCTCAAGGAGGATCGAAAGAAGCGCCCAACACAAAAGGTGAAGAAAAGCATATCAAGGCTTGAAATTTTGGCCTTATCTTCTCAGCATGCTTCTAAAAACCCATGAGGATCATGCTCGCCAAAATTGGGCATAATTCGACAAGTTTTGGTTTTTTGACATTTTTGGGATTTTTGCAAAAAATCATGGGCATCGCCATTTTTTTTTTGAAGCATCCTCAAAGGATTAAAATGGTATAATTGGATGACATAATTTCATGAGCATATACTCAGCAAATTTTAGATCAATTGAAGATGTTTTGGTCCCCCAAAGTGGCGAAAAACTATCACTTTTTCAACACTCTGCCCCGCATATCAGCAAAGGCTAATTTTTGGGTTTTTCCACACAGGTCAGATTTTCATAGGATTCTATTGATAATTTTAGGAAAAAAAAGCATTTTCAAAAACTAGACATTCAGGGCTTTCCAACCAGCCATCACAAGCTTCATTTTGACATCGGGAAGGCCTCCAAAAGTTGCCCACAAGAGAGCGGATTTTCTGCTGCTATATTTCTGAAGTATTTTTGTAAAAAATGCAGTTTTCTGAAGTGGCTTTTCCAAATGCGTGTTTAGCAGTTTTTGGCCATTTTCAGTTGGGAAAAGTCAATTTAATTTCCTTTTTTATCATTTTTAGAATATTTTTGTAGATATTTTGTGCCTTGGGCTTTGCAAAGCCTCAAGGACAAAATCAGATTTTTTTGATGGGCCAATGAGCTTGCTAGTTGCACTAGGAGGTTCTCCTTCATCTTGGCCTATATATTCCAAGATACTTCATTGTAAACAAGGATTAAATTGATGATATAGAGCAATATATGGTTATGCAAGCTTGGAATAAATACTTGTCTCATGCATTGGATAGTTTCTTGAATGTTTTGGATGATGAAAGAGGACTGTTGTTGGATTCCTTGACTTGGTAAAATGGTATAGTGTCACTCTTTGTTATGTTTCCTTAGTTTTCATACATATTTCATGCTCTTTTCTTGCTAGAATACAGTAGAGAATAGATTTGAGACATGCCCTTGGAGGCACCTCAGATTTCCTATTTCATTATAGCTTCTATGTTTTCTTCCTTCTTAGTCATATCAAAGAATTCTTAATTGCTCTTTGATCACTAAAGAAATTGTTTGCTTGTTTCATTTATGGTTGTTATGCATGCTAAGTATGATTCATGGTATGCCCTGCTTATTCATGGCTAGTCAAAGCTTCCACCTTTGAAACCTTTCTTTGAATGTTCGATTGTCTTAGTTGAACCAAAGAGGTCTTGTATTGATCTTTCCCTTTGCCTAAAACTCTGCAATCTTAGTTCAAAGTGCCTGATAGCTTAAAATACTATGTTTAGGAGTTCCCTCTTAGTAGCTTGAGTTATTTTTTTGTCTTAATTGTTTTTCCCCAAATTCTGATAGCAATTTCCTAAAGTTAGAGTGTCATATATCTCTACGTATTTCTTGAATGTTTATTTCTATACATTTATTAGTTTGAAGTTACATTTATCATGATTAATGGTTAGTCCTACCATATAAATTTCTGCTATTAAACTATTTATGTTTGAAAGCCTTTGTCCTTCACAAACTTAGTGTCCATCCCACTTCATTTTACCCAAAGATCCATTTTACCTTGATCAAATCGGCCCTTCAACATACCTTGTATCACCATCTAAGGCTTTCTCGACCTTTTCAACCCCATAGCCCAGTTGATCAAACAATATTTTTATCTATTTAGTCTTTGATCAGTTCCTCCCTCAAAAACCTAAACACAAAACCAAAAACCTACTTCACAGCTAGCCTAAAATCAAAAACATAAGAAGCAAAACACATAGATATCCCTTACACAAATAGAGAGAGCCCTCTCTGAGTCCAGGAAGGCTAGGTCCTTGGGCTCCAAAGATTGGTTTGATGTTACCCTGTCACTTGGCTTACCAATCAGTCAAATCATGGGACCCTAACATAATGGCGATCACGGTGGGACTCTGAGTGATAAACAAACTTAGATTCCCTAAACCTTCAGAGACCTTTGAGAATACTATCTTGTGGACTTATCCCACCACTCACTAACATAATGGCGATCATGGTGGGACTAACTAATTACATAACAGTCTAGAAAACTCTTATATATTCATTAGTCTTTCAAAATTTAAAACAGGCAAGCAGTCCATAGAATCATTTAGAGTAAACTCTTTTTGCTTCACCACCCTAGCAAAGTGATGAATCAGGTTTAGAACACTCTAATAAACCATAGGCTGCACATAAACTCAGAAAACCCCAAAAAAACATCCCCAGATTGGCTTTTCCTAGTTATTAGTGGTGGACCATAAGTACATCTCTATAAAAACAACCAAAAATCCACCTGGCGACTCCACTGGCCTCTAGTAGGCCTAAAACTCCATAAAAACCAAAAATTTCATAAACCATATTATTTTGTTGACTCGTCTTTCCCAAAACTCAAAATTCATGGTACAACCTCTGTAATCAGTGACAAACTAAGTATAACTTTGCAATTCAGAAAACTTCACCTAAACATAGGAAATCAACAGAATAAACTTGCAAATAGAACCATAGCTTTCCCAACAGTCTAGGAAACTATTGAAACTAAGTGTTAAGTCTTTCTTGCAAGTCTCCACCTTAAATTTTGCTAGAATTTTTTTTCCCAAAAACATCTTTGACAGTATTGGTGGTGGACCATAGATCTCAAAGAAATCCACTTGGCGACTTCACTAGCCTTCATTTTTGTTTTGAACTTTATTCACATTAGTGAAACCCCTAGAGAGGTCATCCATCCAAAAATAATCACAACTATCATCCTCTCTAAACTCTGATTTTGAAATCTGGCTTCATGAAGAATCAAAACCAGATCTCATCCAGACCCAAATCCCCCTATCATAGTTGATAACCCAGAGAATATTTTGTGGCAAACTTCCAAAACTAGTAACTTAGCTACTGATAGGTCCATCCGTAAAGAAAGCTCTGTACCTAAACATCTCACATCCTTGCAGGATTCCTAGTTTGACTTAAAATTAGCAAAAACCTTTTTTAGAAGCAAGTCACAAAGTAAAATCAACTTTGACGATCTTGAGCCCTTATATTTGCAATAGAGTCCTAGTAAAGAAGCCTCACCTACTACACCTCATGACTTTCAACTTCTCCACCACTTTGGCTCTTACCACCCCAAATCTACTCAAAACCAGTTCACAAGTCCAAGTACCTTTGCCACACCCATTCAAACCACCATTGTTCAAATCACCTCATTTCATCCCACAAACCCTCATACTGTAAATCAACCCTTAGCTCCTGCCATGGCAACCTAGTATGCACCCTTGGTGTTGCCACAACCTTTGGCACCTTTACAACATGACTACCAATCCAAAATCCTGCACTTCACTGGAGTTGAGGCTACTACCGCCCAACAACATGTAGATAGAATTAGTGATGCCTTTGAATACACGGAAATAGAAGACGAGACCATAAGAATGAGGATGTTTGCCCAAAGCTTGGGCGGAGAACCCAAGAAATCGTTTAAGAGTTTAAATCCTAACAGTATACATGATCTCCCAGCACTCTATCAAAATTTCATAATATGTGGGAAATCAGAAAAAACCCCATTCAAATCCTTTCTGAGTATAACAATCTAAAAAGGGATAATGGGGAAAGTGTTCGAGACTACTGCACTAGGTTCAACAGTGTTTATAACACTCTCCCGCCTCACTTCAAACCTCCACTTGGCTCATCCTTAGCAAATTTTCCCGAAGGTTTCGACCCAGACATGACTTATCAACTAAGAAACAAAGACCCCGCAACATTAGAGGAAATGCAAAAAGTGGCTATGAGTGCAGAAGCCAACTTAGCTGAAAAGAGAGCTAGGAACAGATCAGAGAATAAAATCACATACCGTGACGAGGTCACTCCTTCAGTCTCTTCCTCAGATCCTAGAATATATGACCTGGTTAGATCCATGGAAAAAATGTGGGAAAATATAAGTGAAAAGGCACCTTTTAGGGACAACCAGCCAAACCCTAAAAACAGGAACCAGAACCAAAACTTTAGGAGAGACCAACCTCAAAATAAACCAAGGGAAAATGACCAACAAATCAGGCCACCCTTCAATGAAAACTATGTTGATGAGGAAGAGAGAGATACAAAACCAATTGATGAAATTCATTTAAACCTAATAGGTTCTGATAACAAGGGTGACATTTTCCTCACAGAAGAAGAACAAGTTTTCTTCTACCCGAATCAAAATGAAACCAACTATGAGAACCCCAAATATCCCACCATAGGATTTCAGAATGCCATAATAGAAGCTCATAGGTAGTATGATCTTAGGAGTAGAAAAAACCAGGACAACTCTAAGAAAAATAGCTCAGACACCGTTGTTACTAAAACCCTTGATACCATTCTTAAAATATCAGTGGATAGTAACAAAATCGTGGCCAAGAAAACTAACCAAAACAAAGATAAAGCTATTCAGACAACCCTTGGCCAAGATTGTCCTAGTACCTCTACTAAGACTCCCAATATGGCTAAAAAAACTAAATAAAATCTATCTAAACTACAAGCACCCTTCAGTTTTGAAGGGGAAATTGCCAAAATAAAAATCACCATGCCTCTCACTGAACTTCTCACCCAAAGCTCTTACAAATCCCAAGTGCTAAAGGTCCTGAACATAGGAAATGATGAAGACACCCTACATCTAGATAATGATACCCCTAAAGTGTTGTTTGGTCCAAAAATAGAAGGGAAATTCCAATAAGGAACCACTCTTCCCTTTTACATCAGTCTGAATATACATGATCAAATTCTACACAATGCCATGCTGGATTCCGGGGCCTCGCACAATCTCATGCCAAAAGTTGTGATGGAAAGATTAGGATTAGAAATAAAAAAACTTTATAAATACTTGTATTCATTTGATTCAAGCAGACTCAAGTGTCTAGGCTTAATCAAAGATCTTTGTTTCAGTTTGGCCCAAATACCTGCAAAACACCTGATCATGGACATAGTGGTAGCAGACATTCCTCCCAAGTATGGAATGATTTTATCCAGAACTTGGGGGGCCAAGCTTCAGGTAAATATTCAACATTATATGTCCTACACCACTATTCCTATGTTTAACCAAACTAGAATACTCTATCGGGAATCACACATGAAATACATGGTCAGTAGCCAAGAAAGGCCAGATAACATCCCGATGTACTCCTTGCATTCAGATCTGAATTCCTTCATTTTACACACTGATGAAGACATTGAGGAACAGTTAGAATAATTTGAAACAAATTTAGGCACACCACATCAGCCACCCCAGGTTCTCTATGATGAGCTGGACACTCAAAATTATCATGACCCTGAGAAGTTACGTCTTGAGGGAAGAGAATTTGATTCTCTTGAAATAGAAATAGAGCAGGAAGCACAAAACATTATATACCATCAAGCAAATTTCTCAAACCATAGACAAACATCAGCGGTAACATCAGGAGACTTTTTCAGAATAGAGGCACTAGAAGACTTGCATATTACAAATCTCTTTGGAAATCAGGGGCAAGGGAGCTTAATGTTCTTACCATGCCTAAATGATTTATCATCTCATAACTCTAACTCCTCAAATGAAACCTTGACTATAGCCACAACAGCTAAAGATCCAGGAAAAATGCCTAATAAGCTTAATATGAAGGGATATGATGACTGCAGTCCAAATATACCTAAGTTGTTTGAACTAGCTAACATTTTACCACTCCACCAAAGACTTAGAACTACTAGAATTTGCAAGATTGTTCAAGATACTACTACATGTAGGGAAAAGAGTGAGAAGCACTATGACACTTCCATCACTTCAAGAAACAATTTCGACAAAATAAAATACAGAAATCTTGACCAAACAATAATAATCAAAGACAAGACAGCTGGACATAGGATCTGTGTTGATTTTAGAAACACAAATACACACCCTTGGGATAGAAATTATATCCTTCCTGCCCAAGACCATAATATACAAATGATAGGTGCTTCTAATCATGTGTCTTTACAAAATGATGTTTTAGGGTATCGCCAAGTAATTCCTTTGCAAAGCGAACAACTCAAATAATTTTTCAAGTATGCTGGAAGTAGTTCCATCTTCAAACCCAGAATTGCAAAACCAACAGACACCAAAAACATGCTCCTTAAAGGCATGTTTCCAGTTCTAAATTTATGCATTATGATGTACCTTGATGATGTCATCATATACTTCAAAGATGACAAATAATATCTACATTATTTAAAAAATATGTACAGCAAAAGGAGAAGTGGAGATCAAAGGTATAAATAAGTACAGCGAGAAGACACGGGGTTGTTTAGAGATTCATGCATGAATCCTTATGTTATGCTTGAAAGAGAAAATTTTCCAAACTTTTCTTTTCAAGAGCTGAGTGGACCAAGAGTGTTAGGAGATTCTTATGAATATAAGATGCTCAAATTTCACCATTTTCAGGATTTCTAGTTCCAGATTTTTCAATCATTTTATATATCATTGTTTGAAGAAATAAATCAAAAAACAGAAAATCCAAAAAAAATAGAAAAAGTAGAAAAAGAGGGTAGTTTTAAAAATAGCAAGAAATCCCCATGTTCAAAAAAATAGTCATTCTGAAAGCGCACAAGTCTAAATGCCGCTACTAGTGCTCAAAATGTCTTGTTCAGTTATCTAGCCTAATCATAAATGAACATGTTTTAAATTTATTTGCTGATAAGTTAGTGAGAGAAGAGATAGTCAAATTGTGTAAGCTTGAATTGTCAAAGAAAATATATTAGGAAAAGATACTGGTTCCACATGCTCAAAACAGAACCAAAGAGGAAAATAGGCATGAAAAACAAACTGTGTAACCTAGCCCTGATTTTTCTAAATTTCATTTTCATGCAAAATAATATTTGTGTGCAGCTTGTCTTTCATGCCACAAGTACATGACAAATCAGACTGTCTAATCCTGATTTGGTCATTTATCAATTTCATGTTTTAGTTTAGAGAATGAAATCCTGTCAAACAGCTTAATCTTGACAGTCGATCTAGCATAGGTAAGAACTCCCGGTGGATATAAGTGTAGAATTAGATAGTGTCATTTTTCAAAAATATTATTCCAAAGGGTTGGTAATCCAAATGCACCCGAAAGAAGAAAAAATGTTGGGAAATGTAGCTAGGTAGAGAGAAAGACTTTAAAGCTAATCATGCTGTCCATTTTCAGAAATAGCATCAAGAAAGAAATTTTGCGCCAATGGATAAGGCATTGGTCTTCAAAAGCCAAAGATCTGAAATTCTAGACACCTCCTGAAAATGAGCTGCCCTCCCCAAATGGAGCCACTGCTAGTCATCAGTATTTTTCACCTGTTGATGATGACTAGTTTCTTAAGCCAAGTTTTCTAGAAGCTGATCACCAATTTGTCAAATCTGTCATCTAGAAAACACCCCTAAACAATTTTTTTCCTCCTACCTTTTCCAGTCAGCCTATGATGAGAAAAAACCTAGTTGTCAAGTCCTATCTAGTTTCAGTCATATAATCCTGTCCATGAGCTGTCATAGCTAAAGTTTATCTGTTGTCATTTACCCTCATTCCCAATTCATTCATTATCCAAATGTTGATAAAATGTTAGCCACCCTATCTCTGGTCATATGTCATTTAAATATCTAATCATACCAAAGAAAATACTCAAAATCTGTCAAGATCGCCCCTAAGTTAGGTAGTGGCACTTTAGGGAATCCCTTCCTTGGCAAAAACATCCTGAGCCAGAAGCTTTTGTTCAGTACCAGCCATCCCTGAATTAGCGCTTAATCTGCAAAAACAAATCCTGATACATCCATAGGACGCACCACTAGGATGTCTTTTTGTGTTAGTCTGGAAGAAATTCTGCAAATATCCAATGCAGAAAGAGATAAGTATGTTCATTGTCTAAGAAACATGCTTAAGTTCAAACAAAATCTCCATCAAATCCCAAGGAAGTTCTTCAAAGTTCAAAATCATTGATTGTTACATCTCTGCAGGGGTGTGATTTCATCAATGATCAATATGCAAACAGAGTCAAAGGAGATTAGTCAAAGGTGTCTAGCAAGCAAGTACTCTACAATTTAAAATCACATGGTTTCTATTCTAAGGGTTCACAAGGATGTTTTACAAAGGATATATATCTCATTTCATGTCTCACAAAGAAAATTGTCAATTTTCACCTTTTGGCCCATTTGATATGATACTAAATAGAGACATGTGATTTACGGAAAGGTAACACGTTTTGGGAATAGGTGAAATATATTATCTACAGTGCTAAACTCATTCATAAAAGCAGATGGTTAAGATCACAGTAAGAACCTCCTCCAAAAAGAGCAGATGGTTGGGAACATAATAATACCTCCTTCTTTGAAAAGTATATGGTTAAAAGGCACAAGTGTAACCTCCTTCATTCAAAAAGCATAGGGTTAAGGTGTCAAAGTGTTTTCAGGAGTTGTGAGTCGCCTCCTTCCAAAATATGGGAAAAAGAGGCATCAACATATTTTTCATATGGTTTTTGAGAAATTTCCTTTTAAGGACAGGTTGACAAACAGTGATAAAACCATAAGGGTTCATAGGTTGAAAAACCTATTTTACATGAAGCAAAAGGATGACATTCTAAATGTTAAAAAGTATCTGTTTCCTCTGTTTACAGAGGTCTCTTTCAAACTGTAATTAAGGGTGAAACTTTGGCCAAATACCTTCATCTAAATAGCCAAAGAAAAATAGAGCTTGCTGCATTTGACAATAGCTTTTACATATGCCTACAAAAGGACAGTAAAGATAAGAAAAAGTCATCATTTTCAGAAGTCACATTAGTAGTTTTAAGGGTCACCTCCTGAATAAATTAGCAGTGAGAAAAATCTTGTTTAAAGGAGGCCTCCTTACTTCAAATAAATGATGGAGTTATGGTGGTTTCAAAGGACTTGTCATAATATTGTTTCTATGAAAGGTCTTTATGGTGTTCTAAAGAGTGATACTTATTGGGGAAGTAATTAATGTTTTTATAAAAAAACCTTTTGAAAAGGGACCAAAACCACTCTAAAGGGATGCAAAGGCACATAAGTTTCTTCATTTCTAAAAGAAGGAGAAGGTCTTTAAAAGGGCCCATTAGAAAATTTCAAAACTCAAAACGAACATCCCTTGGCTGCTCAGTGAAGAAAGGAAGCGTTTTCGGGAAAATTTGAAGTTTTTTATGCTCAAAACTCTGCGCGGCGTGCCTGTAGGCACCCAAACACAGGATTTGAATGGAGGCACGGTGCACCTATAGCTGCACGCAGCATGCCTATGCCTGCGGTCACTGGGCACCGAAAGTCGACCCGACACCATTCTGTGCAGCGCTCTCTCCTTTCAACGACCCGCTCATCTCCGGTTTTGAAATACTTTCGACCACTAGGCCAACACTCAAAAGGCACCAAAGATTCATTGTTTGGAAAGGTATTTATGCCTCTTAAACCTTTTGTTTGATTCAAAAGAGGGGTTTAAAAAATCAAAGCACAATGTTTACAATTCAAAGAAAAACAGTGGGTTCTTTTTAAAACAGGAATATTACCTCACAAAGATCTAAGGTTGAAATGGGAATTTGCTAGAGATTCACACAGCAGAGATTTAAAAAAGGACAACTTTTTCTAAGGTAAAGAGCCTTGTGCTAAAAACAAAGGTTGACTTCTTTTCAAAAGAAACCACTAATAAGCCCTGTCAAAAACCTCATTTCTCTCACACAGCACTGAAGAAGTGAAATTGTCTTCATTCAAATAATATTTTCTTGCCAAACACAAAATAAAACTATGATCATGTAAGGGGACAGAGTTTTTTAGGAGGCTTACTGCTCAGTAAAAAAAGGCTATCTTTTGTTTTGAAAAAAAATAACCATCACAGAAACAACAGTTTTATTCAAAATTAGAACAAAATGTTTCCTGAGGGGTACAACCTTTGTTTTTAAATCAATCCCTTGAAAAAGGTAGTGATCATTTAAGAGGAGACAAATTTTGTTAGGAGGCTTGCTATTCAATGACAAAGGGCTATTTTTTTTGCTATGGAGAGACATCATTCATCATAGGAGGGCAATTTTGTTTTCAAAACAAAACACATTGTTTCCTAAAGGGTACAGTCTGCGTTTTAAGTCAGTGCCTAGAATCAATGCTACCCAAAGAGGCATTATTTTTCAAAAGGACATATTTTTCTTGTTGAAAACCTCAGAACACAGTCAGTTGAAGAAAAGGAGTTCATATTGGCAAGATCAAAGGAGTTGTCTCATTTGAACAAATTGATGGGCTAACTAAAAACAGACTTGGTTTTTCTCAAGGGTAAAGGGTGTGTTGTTTGAAGATTGATCACAGTGAACATTTGAGACACTTTGCCTCGGAGAATCAGCCAAAGATCTCAAAAGAAAAATGCTTCCCGGGAAATATAGCAGAAGTGGTCCTCACAAAAGGTATGAACCTTTTTCAACTGACGAAGTGAATGCCTATCCTTCAGTGCTTTTTAACTTTCATGAAGTAGGATATTTGGAGTTTTGTCAAAAGGTTCAGGAGGTGAAAATTTATCTTCCCTTGAGACATATATTTTCTTTTAGGCTGCAAGGGAAACATGTTCATCTAGCAAGCTTAGACTTCAAGCTCTCTCCTAGATCTATTTCCAGAGCTACCAAATTCCATATGTCAGAGAAAAATGGTTTAAGCAGAGCTACCTAGATTCAAATCAATATAAACCCTTCTTGAAACCAGAACATTGGGATGCATGCCCCTCTATTTTTCCTTTTTCATATTTATTGAACAGTTATGCTCCTCTCATGAAGATAATCATGAAATATTTCACATTCGAAGGGAGGTTTTCTTGGGTTTATGCTTACCATATCAGGCTACTCATGCACTTCACAAGAACCCAATTGCTAAACCTACCCTTTTTCCTCTATAGAAGTATTGAAAAGATGGCTTCTACTGTAAAAAAGAAGCCTTCCTCTCAGCAGGAAGCTTGTCTTTTCCATCATTCCCTTATCAAGATTGTCATTCTCCATCAACTTGAGAAAAATGAAATTTCTTGCGACACTTTCATTTCACATCCCGATTTCGCCACTACTTCTTCATCCTATGCATCTCCTTCACCATACTCTCATAATGTTTCTCCTTTTTATATTAAACCCACTCCTAATAAGCAAAAATATCCTATGATTGATCAATAAGAAGAGCATAGTGAGAAAGAGAAACATAGTGATGAAGAAGAGCATAGTGAGAAAGAGTAGCACAATGATGAAGAACAGCACAATGAGAAAGAGCAAAATAGTGAAGAGGATCAAAGTTAAAGGAAGCAAAGTGAAGAAGAGCACAATGAAGAAGAGCACGGTAACAAAGAGAAAAACAGTGAAGAAGGGAATGATGAAGAAATGGAACAGTTTGATGAGGAACACAACAGTCACAAAGAGGAAAATATTGGTAGCCTACACAACAGCAAGCATGATGAGGATGAAGCACAAAACATTGAGGGTATAGAGCCTAAAAGTCCTGAAGAAAGCAGGGACAAAAGTGAACAAGGAATCCCTCAAGGAGACATGCAAGGTGACATTCAAGGCATTCATGAGGAGGGTCAAAACAGTCCTCAAAGGGACACCTTTGATGAAAGAAAGGAAATCCCACCAGCCAGCAAGGATGATGATGGGAGTAGCAAAGGCAAATACCAAATAGAGCATGCGCTAGCTGCCTCTCCTAGGCAAGGGGCCATGCTTTCTTCTCCAAAGGTAACAAATCCCCGAACATCAAGAAATAAAGTGGCTCAAATTGTAACTCCAAATGTTACTAGAGCACTCCAAAGCAAAGGGAAGTTGCCCAAGCAATCCATTGTTGAATTACCAAAGAGGAGGAGGACCAAGAAGGCCACCCAAAGAAAGGGAAAAGAGAAGGAGGAAAGTAGCCATGAGAAAGAGACAGATTTTGACATAATTCAGATAAAAAGTGATGACAGTGACAATGAGGCCAGAATCTTAGAGTCTCTCTTGCTAAATAGAGAAGAAAAAATTCATGATCTAAGAACGGATCTAGAGAGGTCTAAAAACCTCATTCATTTTTTGCAAACACAAAACAAGCAAATGGGTGTCCACATGGCAATTTATGAGACACGGGCTATCAAGTATCAAAAATAAGCCTCCAAAGCGCAAATTAAGTTGGAAGAACTCATGGGAGAATTCAATAATAGTGAAGAAGAATATCATCCAAGGAGGAAGAGGCCAAGGGCCATGGGGCTCAAAAGAGCTTTGGAGAAGCAAAAAGAGGAAGAGGCTGCCCTTTTCCAATCTTTTCCTCTTACTACTTTATTCACCCAAGAGATAGAAAAAAATAAAGAAGCATGGCTTGAAAGGGTAAATGAACACTTGGAGAATAAGTTGCAAAAGGCCAATAGAAACTTGAACCTTCAAAGAAAAATGACCGGGCACTATAAGAAGCTTAATCAATTCGCCCGAAGGAAATTGAAGGCTACACAAGAACAGCTCAAGGAGGCTCGAAAGAGGTGCCCGACACAAAAAGTGAAGAAAGGCATATCAAGGCTTGAAATTTTGGCCTCCTCTTCTTAGTATGCTTCTGAAAACCCATGAGGGTCATGCTCGCCAAAATTGGGCATAATTCGACAAGTTTTGGTTTTTTGACATTTTTGGGCTTTTTGCAAAAATTCATGGGCACCACCATTTTTGTTTGAAGCATCCTTAAAGGATGAAAATGGTATCATTGGATGCCATAATTTCAGGGGCATATACTCAGCAAATTTCATATCAATTGAAGATTTTTTGGTCCCCCAAAGTGGTGAAAAACAGTCACTTTTTCAACACTCTGCCCCGCATATCAGCAAATGCTAATTTTTGGGTTTTTCCATACAAGTCAGATTTTCAAAGGCTTCCAATGATAATTTTTGGAAAATAAAAGTATTTTTAGAAACTAGACATTTAGGGCTTTCCAACGAGTGATCATAGGCCTCGTTTTGACATCGGGAAGGCCTCCAAAAGTTTCCCACAAGACAGGGGATTTTCTGTTGCTATATTTCTGAAGTATTTTTGTAAAAAATGCAGTTTTCTGAAGTGGTTTTTCCAAATGTGTGTTTAGCATTTTTTGGCCATTGTCAGTTGGGAAAATTCAATTTAATTTCCTCTTTTAGCATTTTTAGGATATTTTTATATATATTTTTTCCTTGGGCTTTGCAAAGCCTCAAGGACAAAATCATATATTTTTGATGGGCCAATGAGCTTGCTAGTTACACTAGGAGGTTCTCCTTCATCTTGACCTATATATTCCAAGAGAATTCATTGTAAACAAGGCTGAACTTGATGATATAGAGCAATATATGGTTATATAAGCTTGGAAGAAATACTTGTCTCATGCATTGGATAGTTTCTTGAATGTTTTGGATGATGAAAGAGGACTGCTGTTGGATTCCTTGACTTGGTAAAATGGTATAGTGTCCCTCTCTATTATGTTTCCTTAGTTTTCATACATATTTCATGCTCTTTGCTTGCTATGAGACAATAGAGAATAGATTTGAGACATGCCTTTGGAGGCACCTCAGATTTCCTATTTCATTATAGCTTCTATGTTTTCTTCCTTCTTAGTCATATTAAAGAATTCTTAATTGCTCTTTGATCACTGAAGAAATTGTTTGCTTGTTTCATTTATGGTTGTTATGCATGCTAAGTATGATTCACGGTACACCCTTCTTACTCATGGCTAGTCAAAGCTTCCACCTCTGAAACCTTTCTTTGAATGTTTGATTGTCCTAGTTTAACCAAAGAGGTCTTGTATCGATCTTACCCTTTGCCTAAAACTCTGCAATATTAGTTCAAAGTGCCTGATAGCTTAAAATACTATGTCTAGGAGTTCCCTCTTAGTAGCTTGAGTTTTTTTTTTGTCTTAATTATTTTTCCCCAAAGTCTGATAGCAATTTCCTAAAGTTAGAGAGTCATATATCTCTATGTATTTCTTGAATGTTTATTTCTATACATTTATTAGTTTGAAGATACATTTATCATGATTAATGATTAGCCCTACCATATAAATGTCTGTTATTAAACTATTTATATTTGAAATAATTTGTCCTTCACAAACTTAGTGTCCATCCCACTTCATTTTACCCAAAGATCCATTTTACCTTGATCAAATCAACCCTTCAACATACCTTGTATCACCATCTGAGGCTTTCTCTGTTAGAAAAATATATATTATGGAGCAATGCAACACATGAAATATGCGGAAAAATAAAAGCACACAAAACACATAAAACTAGAGAGACATAGATATACGTGGTTCACCCAGTTTGGGCTACGTCCACCCCGAACAGCTAGTCCTTCCTTTCTATTATCCAGCAAAAATGAAGAGACAAAACCTACAGCAGATCCACTGTAATATCCTCTGTTCTCTCTCACAGTCTCCCTCTCTGTTTCTTGCTCCGAGAATACACACATAATACACAGCCACAATAGAATACCCTCATATATATAAGGGGGTTGCCTTATAGGGAAAAAACCCTAATCTAAACATAACTTCTATCGTCAGATCATTTACCTAATGAACGGCCAAGATTGACTAGAAATTACTATACTTTTACAAGGCAATTTTACATCAGTTTTTAGCTTCGGGGGCGCTGCCCCTGAAACCCCCGCCAAGGGGGGGCTCCGAAAAGCACTGCCGCCCCCCTGGAGCCCCCATGGCAGTGATTAATTACGGGCGGCGTTGCCGCCCCTTTGAAGGTATAGGGGTCCAATGCTGTGATACAAAGTAAAAAAGATAATCAGGCTCCACACCCAACAATCTCCCACTTGGAGACTAATTGTAGCAACTCCATCATTGCTTCATTTGTTGGACAATGGCTCCTCTTTGGACTTGGCTATTCCTCATCTTCATCGTCATCCTTGAAGACCAATTGAAACTTAGCATGTTCTCAGTTTCTCCCTGGTTACAACTTTTGTTAGCATATCTGTAGGATTTTGGCTAGTGTGTATCTTTTCCAGCTTCAACTCTCCATCTTCTAATACTAACCGTATGAAATGGTACTTGAGATGTATGTGTTTAGTCCTAGAATGAAATGTTGAGTTATTTGCAAGATGAATAGCACTTTGGCTATCACTGTATAGTGTGCCCATATCATGCTTCTTACACAATTCATCCATAAACCTTTGTAACCAAATCAATTCTTTACTAGCCTTTGTAGCAGCAACATACTCAACTTCTGTTGTTGAAAGTGCAACAACACTTTGGATTTTTGAAACCCAACTGACAACTGTTCCACCTACAGTAAATACATATCCTGTAGTGCTCCTCCTGTTATATCTGTCACTTTCCATATCTACATCAACATATCCCTGTAGAGCAATGTTTGAACCACCAAAGCATACTGCTTGATTTGTGGTACCTCTCAAATATTTGAGAATTCATTTTACTGCCATCCAATGTTCTTTTCTTGGATTGTTCATGTATCTGCTTACAACTCCCACTGCATGTGCAATATCAGGCCTTGTGCAGACCATTGCATACATTAAGCTTCCAACTGTTGATGCATATGGAACTTTAGACATATAATCCATGTCTTCTTGGGTCTTTGGGAACATCTCCTTACTAAGTTTGAAATGGCTAGCAAAAGGTGTACTAACTGGTTTTGCATTCTGCATATTAAATCTTTTCAACACCTTTTCTATGTACTCATTCTGAGACAGTGTTAATTTGTGATTTTTCCTGTCTCTATTTATCCTCATACCAAGGATTTTTTTTGCAGCTCCCAAATCCTTCATTGCAAATGAATTTGCCAATTTTCTTTTGAGCACATTTATTTCCTGCATGTTAGACCTTGCAACAAGCATGTCATCTACATACAATAACAATATAATATAGTTGCCATCATTTTTCCTTTTCAGATAAACACAATGATCAGAGTGACATCTAGTATAACCTTGTTCAGACATAAACTTGTCAAATTTTAGATACCACTGCCTTGGAGCCTGTTTTAAGCCATACAAGCTCTTCTTTAACTTGCACACCAATTTTTCTTTCCCTTTTACCTCATATCCTTCTGGTTGCTGCATGTATATCTCTTCCTCCAAATCTCCATGGAGAAATTCTGTCTTTACATCTAACTGTTCAAGATGTAAATCTTCCGCTGCTACAAGACTTAAGATAGTTCTGATTGAATTCATCTTAACAACAAGAGAAAATATTTCATCAAAATCAATACCTTTCTTCTGTGCAAACCCCTTCACCACAAGTCTAGCTTTGTACCTCTGTTTTCCTCCATCTTCTTCCTTCAGCCTATAAACCCATTTATTCTGCAATGTAGTTTTACCTGCAGGCAACCTGACTAAGTCCCAAGTCTAGTTATGCATTAAGGAGTCCATCTCTTCTTCCATGGCTAGCTTCCACTTCTTCCTGCTTTCAACCTGCATTACTTCTTCATAACATTCAGGTTCACCAGAATCAGTCAGCAATAAATAATATAATGAAGGAGAGTATCGTTCAGTGGGTCTACTTATCTTGGTAGATCTTCTAACACCACTTTCAGGTGTTTGAGGTGCCTGTTGTTGTTGTGATGGTTACTGCTATTGTGTTTGTTGATTATTATTATTTTCAGGCACCTTTACTTTTTCAGATATCTCATCAAGAACCGCGTATTCCTTGCTTTCTTTTTCCTATTTCTTTTCCTGCAACTGATTCTTATACAAGACATTTTCATTGAATATTATGTTAGGGTCCCGTGATTTGGCTGATTGGCAAGTCAAATGACAGTGTAACATCAAACCAAGCTTTGGAGCCCAAGGACCTAGCCTTCCTGGACTCAGAGAGGGCTCTCTCTATATGTGTAAGGGATATCAATGTGTTTGCTTATTGTGTTCTGATTTTAGGCTAGTTATGAAGTAAGTTTTTTGGTTTTAGTTTTTTAGGTTGTGAGGGATGAAACTGATCAAATATATAAGATAGATAAAAATGATGTCAGATTAACTGGGCTATGGGGTCGAAAATGTCGAGAAAGCTATCAGACGGTGATACAAGGCTATTGAAGGGCCGATTTGATTCAAGGTAGAAAGGATCTTTGGGAAAAATGGAGTAAATGGACATCAAGTTTGTGAACAACAAAGAGTTTTAAGAATAAATAGTTTAATAGTAAACATAAACATGGTAGGGAAAACCATTTATCATGAGAAATGCAAACTATAAGCTAATCAATACATAAAAATAAACATTCAAGCCATGCATAGAAGTATATGACCCTAAAACTTTGGGAAATGGCTATCAGACTTTGGGAAAAACACTTAAGGAAGACAAACAACTTAACTTACTATGCCGGAATGCCTAAACACAGTACTTCAAGTTATTGGGCACTTTGAACAACAAGATTCGCATAGTTTTAGGCAAAGGGCTAGATCGGAACTAGGCCTCCTTGGTTCAACAAGATGATAATCTAATCAGTCAAAGAGAAATTTCATGGATGGAACTATAGCTAGCCATAAGTTAGTAGGGCGTACCATAAGTCATACTTAGCATGTATAGAACTATGAATGAAACAAGAAACAATATCCTCAAGTTATTAAAGAGCAGTTAAGAATTCTTTAATGTAACTAAGGAAGAGGAAAACATGAAAGCTATGAAGAAACAGGAAATTTGAGGTGCCTCCAAGGGCATATCTCAAATTTTTTCTCTACTAATCTATAGCAAGCAAGAAACATGTATTCATGAATGAAAACTAGAAGACAACAACAAAGCAAGAGACACTATACCATTCTACCAAGTCATGGAATCCAACAACAATCCTTCTTCATTCATCCAAGAGCATCCAAGAGGCAATCCAAAATCATAAGACAAGTATCTCTTCCAAAGCTTATATGACCATATATTGCTTCTCTCATCAAGTTCAGCCTTGTTTTACAATGAAAGCCTTTGGAATATATAGGCCAAAGTGAGGAAAACCTCGTGGTTCAACTTGCCATCCTATTGGCCTCATCAAAATATCTAAACTTGTCCTTGAGGCTTTGCAAAGCCCAAGGCACAAAATATCTCATAAAATATATAAAAAATGCTAAAAAAGGGAATTAAATTGACTTTACACAACTTCTCATGTGCAAAAATAGCTAAAAGCACATTTGGAAAAAGAAATTTTTGAAGGTTCAAAAATTACAAAAATACTCAAAATTTATATCAGCAAAAGGTCCCCTGACTTGCCGACAAAATTTGGCAGCCTTCCTGATGTCAAAACGAGGCTCATGATAGCTCGTTGGAAAGCTCTAAGTGTCTAATTTTTGGAACAACTGAAATTTTCCCAATTTGATGCCTAGAACTCCTCCAAAACTACACCTGTGTGAAAAAAACCAAAAATTACAGTCTGCTGATAGACCGGGCAGAGTGTGCAAAAAGCGAGCATTTTTCACCATTTTGAGGGGGAAAATGATCTCCAAATGTTCTGAAAATCACTGAGGGTGTGCTTCAGAATTTATGGCATCCAATGATACCATTCTCCTCCTTTTATGAATCCCCAAAATGAAATGGAAAATTTCATGAGTTTTGACAAAAAAAAAACTCAAAAATGCCAAAAAACCAAAATATGTCAAAATGCGCCCAAAATCGATGAGTATGACCCTCAAGGGTCCCTATCAACATGCTCTAAAATAGAAACCAAAATTTCAAGTCCTGATGTGTCCTTCTTCCCTTTCTGTGCTCGGCGCTTCCCTTTAGCCTCCTTTAGTTTCTCTTGGGCAGTAATACCATGCTGCTGCTCAGTCTCAAACTCCTGCTCATTATGCTGTTCGAACTGCTGCTCAAACTGCTACCCTTCCTCTTGTTTCCTGTTGTTCATCATTACTGAGTTGCTGTTGTCCAACACTCTCCTCCTCTTGCTCTTGCTGTTGCTCACCGTAAGCAACAATGGTCTCAAATGTAATGTGAAAATGCCCTTTAACACACCACTCTTTTCCCTTTCCAAAATAATGCTTTCTACTTGGTGTGCAACTCAACAAGTAAACTTCAAGAAGTAAAACACAATCAATATAGATACACAGTCAAAGTGACTTTCCTGTGTAAGGGCACCCAGCTTTGGTGTTTGAGGAAATAGGACACCTTTGTCTTTATAGAGGAAGGAAAAACAAGAACCTTTTTAATCCAAAAACACTGCTCTCTTTTTTAGGCCACTCCACCAATAAATTCAACAATATAAACACAATCAACAAAAGTGTATCTTATGAAGTCAAAATTCACTATGTTTAAAGGATAAGGTGACATAGCCTGTTGTGTTTTTGATGTGGTTACAAGGGTCTGTAGGAGTTTAAACAATCAAGACTCTTCCTCAACCAAAACTCTGCTCCTTTTGGTATGCCTTTCAATCAAATATCTTCAACACTATTTCACAATAAAATAAGGTGTATATACAGTCAAAGGTGACTGTTTATAGGATAGGGCGATAGGGCTTTCAAAGTTTGATGTGTTAACAAAGGTTTTGTAGCAGTCGAATACCAACAACACTCCTTTTCAAACAAAGCACTGCTCTCGTAATCACTGTTTTCTCACACAGATTTTGACAAAACACCTTCAAAATGTAACAACAACTTCACAACCTAAATTTTGTTTTATGGATAAAGAGGCAGCTCTGACTTTGCTTTTCACCATATAGAGATGACCTTTGACAGTGACAAAAACACCTTTTCAATGATCACTGTTCATGAAATTAGGCCTACTGCTTCACTTTTCAAACACTGTGTTTTTTCCCTTAAAACACTATCTCCACCTTTGAACACTATTTGAGGGCAGTTTATAAAGTCCTTTGGCATCAAAAAACCCACCATTCTTACTATGTCAGTGATGGGCAAACATAAAACTACAACAACTCTTGAGTTTTAAACCAAAAGATCAAACCTCCCAATCACTGTTTTCTCCACCATATAGCTGACAAAGTTTAAATTTATTTTACCACAGTAGGGTTATCTTCACAATTTTGACAAAGCCTCATCCCCTAACCATTGTTTCTCACTGTTGATTTAGCAAACAAGGGGTGCTTTGAAACCACTGTTAAGATATCTTTTGAAACTGTTTTGAAGGACCTTTACAAACTCTATTTTTCTTCTAGAGGTTTGTGCAAATATTTGACTATTTCATACCAAAAAAATACCTCTTTTTAAATTGACAAAACCCTCATCTCTTATTCATTGTTTCTCTATGTTTATTTGAAACAAAAAGGGACTTATTTGAAGTCATTGTTTCTTTGATCATGAGAAACATGGTATGTTTAAAAAACAAGATATGTTTCTTCCTTTTACTGTCTCTAAACAGCCTTTCAAACTTTCAACAAGCCTCTAAACAAATAACTTTCCTCCTCCAATAAATCATTTTCTTGTCCTCCTTTATGCCAAACAACAAGTTTTGGTCAAACAAAAAACAAACAGTGAATTGATTATAGTGCTTGGGCAATGGAGTGAGAAGAATACCTTAAAAAAGCTTAAGGGCCCTTTTTGATTGATTGAGAAGCTCTCAAAAGAGTTTTTTAAGGTTTTTAAGTGAGTTTTTTACTGATGCTACAGGCGCACCACTCGCTGCTATAGGCGCACCGCGCATCAGTGCATTCCTTTGGAAACTTTCTGCCTAAGCACGCCGCGCAGCTTTTCAAATGCGTCACGCAACTTTGCAGCCAATTTTGAAGGCCTTCCCGGTGTCAGAATTGGGCGCGAGATGGCTCGTTGGAAAGATGTGGAAGTATAATTTCCAGAAAAACTTTAATTTTTTCATTTGGAGTCCATTTGATTGTTCAAAAATTCATTCTCCCAAAACTGGTGAATCCTGGTGCAGAAATGCATAGTGCTGATTGCAGGCTACTTTTGGATGCCTTCCTGTTGTCGGAATTTGGCCCGAGATGGATCGTCGGAAAGATATGGAAGTATAATTTCCATAAAAAATTTAATTTTTTCATTTGGAGCCCATTTGGTTTTTCAAAAACTGACTGTCCCATCACTGGTCAAAAAATGGTGAATGCTGGTGCAGAAAAACATAGTGTTGATTGCAGGCTACTTTTGGATGCCTTCCTGTTGTCAGAATTTGGCCCGAGATGGATCGTAGGAAAGCTATGGAAGTATAATTTATACAAAAATTTTAATTTTTTCATTTGGAGTCCATTTTTTTGTTCAAAATCTGACTGTCCCATCACTGGTCAAAATGATGAATCCTGGTGCAGAAATTTTCCCGTGACATCTGTATTTTTCACATTTCTTACAAACCATGATACCTGTGCAGAAAATGAAGAATTTTTTTCTTCCTAAACCTATGAGGGACAAAAACCTCTCTCAATTTTTTAAATTTCATCTCTGTTTTGTCAGAAACACAATTTGAACCGAAATTCCTGGGCGCTCCTTAACCCTAATTTTACTGTGGCAAAGGTATCATGATTCAACAGCCATGGAAATTTTACTATCCCTTTGTATCCACTGTGATGAGATATTTGAAATAAATTCCCTCATGAATAGGAATAAAGAGTACCCTTTGACAAATAATTATCATCATTGACTTGTGCCGTGACCTACCTCATCAACCACTCTTCAAATTCTGTTTTGTTGGAGCTGTAGACTGTCTTTTGACAGAAACCTTGTTGAGGGATAAGCTTGAACTCCTTGGATTGCAGTGGTACCCCTGCTTTCCTTTTTGTCTCTTACCTTGTTTCTCTATTTCATTTATTCTTTACTGTTTCTTAGCACTCATCTTTGATCAATCAAACCTTGAAAACAGTCAATGCCCTGGCCCTCTGCTTATGAATGAAGGAGGCCCTTTACTTGGTGATATGTCTGATGATATTTGATGAACATGCCTGAAAAGGGTTCCTCTTATGTATGATGGCAAGAAAATTTTTTTTAAAACATTACTGCTTTCACCTCTGCATGCAATCATCATTTTTCTTCAGAAAACCCTATTCACTGTTTATTAAAGACAAGTTTGCCTTACAGTCAGATGCAACTCTTCAAGTCATACTTTGACCATCGCCCTCCACTTATAGATGAAGGAGGCACTTTTAACCCTCTGCTTGTAGATGAAGGAGGTTCTTAGCCATGACATATCATCAGCCTCTTGACAGTGTTGCTTTTTCTTCTGCTGTCCTTTCAGGCTGTGAATGAGGTCGCAAGAATTTGATGAATAACTCTTGGCCCTGTAGAAAACATCTTAGGCTCAGGATCATATTGAGAAGCATTTGTCTTCTCATATGGTGCTAAAATTGTCTTCAGAGATGCTGGTATGTTTCCTGTCCTTGAAAGATCCATCAAACACTGTAAAACACCTAAAATCAGCTTGAGATTATGGTCTATGTATTGCTGAGACTTAAGGGTGTATAAGTGGCGCGACTTAGGGCTGTGAACAAATTTATTAGCAGAGTGGGATGTCTGTTATGACTGGTCTATAGCAGATGGAGGTTTTTTTGGCTCTTTGATAGTTTGCCAAGGGTGAAATGTCTTAAAGCGCCACTTCCTAACTTAGGGGAGACTGTTTGAATGGATTTAGATGGTCTCTTTACAGCTGATAGGTAGACTGGTATGGCTGAGGCAGGGTAGGATTTGATAATGAGGTTTCATCTCGTCATGGGCAGACTGAAAAGTAGTAGGGTGAAAAATTTTTATGGGTGTTTTCCCAGCTGGCAAATATGACAAATTTTTGGATCAGCTGCTAGAAAACTTGGCTGTGAGAACTAGTCATCACTAACAAGTGCAAAATACTGAAGACTAACATATTACATCTCTGCTCCTAATGATTTTGTGATTTTATAATCATATAAGCGATAACCAAAATCATTAGCACCATATCCAATAAAGGTACATTTCTTTGATTTTGCCTCAAGCTTTGTTCTATTTTCTTTATTAATATGGACAAAGGCCTCACAACCAAAAGACTTTAAAAAAGAGTAGTTTACCTTTTTACCTGTCCATGCTTCCTCTGGAATACCACCATCCAAGGAACTTGAAGGCCCTATGTTTATTAGATAAACAACAGTATCTACAACATCTGCCCAAAATTGTAAAGGCAATCCTGCATGCAATCTCATGCACCTTGAACACTCCATGATTGTTCTGTTCATCCTTTCTGACACACCATTTTCTTGTGGTGTTCTTGGAACTGTCTTCTCTCTATGAATTCCATGCTATGAACAGTACCTATCAAACTTCTTTGCCGCAATATTCACCTCCATTGTCCGGACCGAGATGGTCACCCTTCCCCGTCTCAATCTCAACCAAAGCTTTCCATTTCTTGAAAGTATCAAATACATCGATTTATTCCCGACTACAATAAACGGCATGTTTTTCTAGTTGCATCATCAATAAAAGTAATGATGTAATAAAATACAGAGCCACCGAGAGATGATACCCGAGCAAAGTCCCCATCACCCCGTATGCAGCAAGCTCCAATTTTTCATCTTCTCTTTCCCAACTCCGAGAACGACTCTCTTTGTTTTCCATAAATGCAATTTAAATCCAACCTCAACATTCTTCAAACTCCGGCAACAAATTTCTTGAGTGAAGAATCTTCATTCCTTCTTCATCACATAGTGTTTATCGTATATTTTTCATAATGTTGCATCCAGTTCTTTTAGAACTTAAAGCATTAATGGTTAGAAACAATATTTAAAAATAAATAATAATAAAACAACCTTTTCACTTTTTCTATTACCAGTGCTCCTTTGGTGACCTTCCAAGTTTTATCTGTGAAAGTTGTCACACAACCTTCACTGCCTAACTGCCCTGTTGAAATCAGATTTTTCTTCAGATATGGAACATGCCTTACCTCCTTTAGTAGCCACTAGTTTCCATTCTGTTTTTTTACAAGAACTTTACCCATTCCAACAATTTTACTGGGTTTATCATCACCCAAACGAACTTGTCCAAAATCTCCTTGAACATAGTCATGAAAATATTTCTTATCAGGTGTGGCATGGAATGAAGCCCCTGAATATACAACCCAAGAATCAGTAATATTTTCGAAAGAAAGAATCAAAGCATCTTGTAACACATCACCTGTCACATTTGCTTCATGATTGTTTTCTTGCTGTGTGTCTCCTTCTTTTCCCTTCCGAGATCTACAGTCTTTCTTTAGGTGTCCTTTCTTTCCGCAATTCTAGCACACTATCCCCGATCTAGACTTGGATCTACCTTTCCTTGATTTACTGCGATATCCCGAGCTCTTTCCTCTTTCCATTCTTCTTCCCCTAGACTCTGCACTCAAAGCATTACCTGATGTCTCACCGAAGCTTTTCCGTCGCATTTCCTCGCTAAGGATAGCACCAACAACATCATCAAACTTTAAAGTACTAGATCCAGAGACAGAGTTACTAATGGCCATTACTAAACCATTCCAACTCTCTGGAAATGAGCACAAGAATAACAGAGCTCTAACTTCATCATGAAATTTTACACCTACAGAACTTAACTGACTGGTAACTGTATTAAATTCATTTAAATGGTCTGCAACAGATCCACCTTCCGACATCTTCATATTAAATAGTCTTTTCATAAGAAATACCTTGTTTGAGGCTGAGGGATTTTCATATAGTTTCACCAACGTCTGCATCAAACCCTCTGTTGTTGTTTCCTTCGAAATATTGAAGGCGACTGACGCTGAAAGGCACAAATGTACTATTCCGAGTGCCTTTCTATCAAGAATGTTCCATTCTGCGTCTGTCATGGCCGCCGACTTCTTTGTTTTTCCGCTCGATGGTAGGTACAGATCTTTCTGATACAAATAATATTCCATCTGCATCTTCCACAGCGGAAAGTTTTGGCTGTTAAATTTCTCGGCCCTAAACTTACCATTGTCCGCCATTGCTCCCACTCGAAACAGGAACCCTTCTTTCCTGCGATTTTATCAGCCAAATATACCTTCGGCTCTAATACCAGTTGTTAGAAAATTATATATTATGGAGCAATGCAACACATGAAATATGTGGAAAAATACAAGCACACAAAACACATAAAACCAGAGAGACACAGATATATGTGGTTCACCCAGTTTGGGCTACGTCCACCCCAAATAGCCAGTCCTTCCTTTCTATTACCCAACAAAAATGAAGAGACAAAACCTACAGCAGATCTGTTGTAATATCCTCTATTCTCTCTCACAGTCTTCCTCTCTATTTCTTGCTCCAAGAATACACACATAATACATAGCCGCAATACAATACCCTCATATATACAAGGGGGTTACCTTCTAGGGCAAAAAACCCTAATATAAACATAACTTCTACCGTCAGATCATTGTCCTAATGAACGGCCCAGATTGACTAGAAATTACTATACTTTTACAAGGCAATTTACATCTTCTTTTAGCTTCGAGGGCACTGCCCCGAAACCCCCGCCAGGGGGGGGCTCCAAAAAGCTCTACCGCCCCCCCCCTGGACCCCCTACGGCAGCGATTAATTACGGGCGTCGTTGCCGCCCCTTTGAAGGTATAGGGGTCCAATGCTGTGATAAAAAGTAAACAAGATAATCAGGCTCCACACCCAACATTCTTGACCTTTTTGACCCCATAGCACAGTTGATCTAACAATTTTTTTATCTATTTAGTCTTTGATCAGTTCCTCCCTCAAAAACCTAAAAACAAAACCAAAACCTACTTCACATCTAGCCTAAAATCAGAAACATAATAAGCAAAACACATAGATATCCCTTACACAAATAGAGAGAGCCCTCTATGAGTCCAGGAAGGCTAGGTCCTTGGGCTCCAAAGATTGGTTTGATGTTACCCTGTCACTTGGCTTGCCAATCAGCCAAATCATGGGACCCTAACATAATGGCGATCACGATGGGACTCTGAGTGATAAAAAAACTTAAATTCCCTAAACCTTCAAAGACCTTTGAGAATATTATCTTGTGGACTTATCCCACCGCTCACTAACATAATGGCGATCACGGTGGGACTCTGAGTTAGTGACAATCTAAGTACACCTTAGGACTCTAGAAATCCCTTATCTTCAAGAATACCTAGTGAATTAGCCACCTCATCGCCACCCTAACATAATGGTGATCACGGTGGGACTAACTGAGCACATAACAGTCTAGCAAACTCTTGTAGATTCATTAGTCTTTCAAAATTTAAAACAGGTAAGAAGTCCATAGAATCATTTAGAGTAAACTCTTTTTTCTTCACCACCCTAGAAAAGTGATGAATTGGGTTTAGAACACTCTAATAAACCATAGGATGCACATAAAAACTCAGAAAACCCCAAAAAAACATCCCCAGATTGGCTTTTCCTAGTTATTGGTGGTGGACCATAAGTACATCTCTATAAAAACAACCAAAAATCCACCTCGCGACTCCACTAGCCTCCAGTAGGCCTAAAACTCCATAAAAACCAAAAATTTCATAAACCATATTATTTTGTTGACTCATCTTTCCCAAAACTCAAAATTCATGGTGCAACCTCTGTAATCAGTGACAAACTAAGTATAACTTTGCATTTCAGAAAACTTCACCTAAACATAGGAAATCAACAGAATAAACTTGCAAACAGAACCATAGCTTTTCCAACAGTCTAGCAAACTGTTGAAACTAAGTGCTAAGTCTTTCTTGCAAGTCTCCACCTCAAATTTTGCTAGAAATTTTTTTCCCAAAACATCTTTGATAGTATTGGTGGTGGACCATAGATCTCAAAGAAATCCACTTGGCGACTTCACTAGCCTTCATTTTTGTTTTGACCATTATTCAAATTAGTGAAACCCCTAGAGAGGTCATCCATCCAAAAATAATCACAACTATCATCCTCTCTAAACTCTGATTTTGAAATCTGGCTTCACGAAGAATCAATACCAGATCTCATCCAGACTCAAAGCCCCTATCATAGTTGATAAACCAGAGAAGATTTTGTGGCAAACTTCTGAAACTGGTAACTTAGCTACCGATAGGTCCATCCGTAAAGAAAGCTCTGTACCTGAACATCTCACATCCTTGCAAGATTCCCAGTTTGACTTAAAATTAGCAAAAACCCTTTTTAGAAGCAAGTCACAAAGTAAAATCAACTTTGACGATCTTGAGCCCTTAGATTTGTAACAGAGTCCTAGTAGAGAAGCCTCACCTACTACACCTCATGAGTTTCAGCTTCTCCACCACTTTGGCTCTTACCACCCTGTTAGCACCCAATCTGAACCTCAAGCTGAAAAAGGCAAATCAAGGTAACAACTAAACCACGCTCAGCCTTGTAGCTAGCCCTACAAGGATAGGAGAGGGCTCTCTCTGTAGAATAGATATTCAATAACACAATAATGAACTAATTTTAGGCTAGGTATATGAATGGGAAGAGGGATTTTAATAAATGACTGAAATTTCAGGGATGTATGGGACAAAAGGACAGCGTGAGATGAGGAATTAAATCAGTATACAGGGTATTTCATGGGGCAAGATAGGCAGCAGATTTAGCAATCAAATTAAAATAGAATGGAGTGGAAAGACTGTTGAGAAAGCTGAAAAGGGCATAATAAATTAATCCTTTTCAGACAGAAGAAAATACACAAAGTGTGAATGATTCCCCAAGGCAGAGCATATAAGAATGGATTCTACCTTTCTATCTTGAAAACATTCAACTAGAAATGTTTATGAATGAATGGTAAAACATAACGAAGTACATATGAAACACAAAGGAGAGACATATGCTAAACTCATACCACATGAATCCCACAAATCAGAGCTGCATCCCTTTATTTAATTCCCTGCCAAACTGTATAATGTAGCGCAGAGATGTTTCTGCCACACTATTTCCTAGAACTCAACTCTTTACAAATGATTTCCAATTACAATAAATAGACAGATTTTGTGGGAATGTAGAACGATAGAAAAGGGGGAAATCTCAACTGAAGATGGAACACCAAGAGCCAATAATCTCTCCATGAAGGAAGAGCTGCGTTACATCTGGCCAGTGAGAAGACGAAACATTGTAACATAGATTTCTCTACAACGTAACTGAAGATGTGACTGTTGCAAATTTGGGTCTCAGCCTCTAGCTGTCACTTAGCTTTCCATTATTTATTTTGAATAACTGAATTTTAGTAAGATGTCGTTGCAGTAAAACTGGAATAAACTAGAATGATGCCTTATGTGAAGGGAAACAGTGAATAGGGAGGTAGGGAGATGAGGTGGGACCAGCATCTTAATCACGATGGCAAATGGAGCGGGGGCATGGCGGAGTGACATATTAAAAATATGCGATGCGATGGGGAGGAAGGCCTTTGTAATATAAATATAACCAAAGTTTCGGATTTACAAAGGGCTGGGCCTTTTTACATGTGAATTGGGCGGGAGTATTATGGTGGGACCGGGGATAAAATCGCAATCACAATATTGGAATTTGCGATGGGAATTTGCGATGATCGCACATCGCAAACAGGAGTTTTGCGATGGGAATTTTTCGACGGAATGTGCGACGGGGATTCTACGATGGGGATTCTGCGATGATCGCACATCGCAAACAGGATTTTTGCGATGGGAACTTTGCAACGGAATGTGCGACGAGGATATTGCGATGGGTATTTTGCGATGATTGCACATCGCAATTATCCACATCAACAAGACACTTGAATTCTAAACTTGTGGTCTTGCGATTTTGCGCTAAAGTGGTGGGGTTATATGAAAATGGGAAGTGGTTTATGACGGACGGGACTTTATAATATGAAGCCTTTTATTATAAAGTCGTAAGGCATGGAGGGGAAGTGGTTGGGTAATAAATTGCATATTTTATTAAATGGTTTATAATGCGATATTATAACCGAAAGGGGGAAGAAAGGGATTTTTAAAGGGATTCGAACATAAAGTTAAAGGGGAAACATGGGAAATAGGTGGGGCTTAGGGAATAGAGGGCTTTTACTTCACTTAAGCACAAAATTCAATCCAGAAGCCAGTTTTGAGAGTGTAGTATACCGTTGGAAAGATCTTTCCGGGCTCTTTCTGATGGATCTGCTTTGAAGATGATTTGGTGCTGAACATACTGCAGAAAAATTCTTTGAAGGCAGAGACATCACTTTGTGGAGATAACAACTTCTGAATTGTGGCTGAAAGGAAAAGTATCATGTCTTCACCTCAGAACATGGTTTTGAGGTGAAGCTTACATCAAACCAAACAAATGATATCTTTGATCTTCCTGGTGCTATGACTTTGTATTTATTGACTTCCTCATGACTTTGCTGATCTTTATTTGACACTTGACTCATTAATTTGACCATGGCGAGACCTTAGAGGCTAATGAGACCCATCCTATGACCTACTAATATGATTTTGAGAATGAAAGTGACAAATGACTGAAGACCATAGGAAGGAAAATCGGCAAGTACCTCATGAGGGAAAACTGGTAACAAATTACTACCATCAATGAATCCATGACCTAACGGAATGGTGAAATTGATTATTATGGGACTCCTAATATGCAAATGCAAAAGAGAAATTTTGATCATTGATGGCAGTATGACTAGACTGACACTAACATTGTCTCCAATGGGGATGGTAGCTCCTTTGGAGGTGCCAAGAACACCGTAGACCAAGTAGCCTTATCCATTGGGCATGGAGTCAATAGCTAAAAACCAAACTGAATACTGAATGAAACTTGACCCAACAAACTGACTCAAAAGTGAGGCGAAGCTAACCTAGAAAAAACTTAACATTTAAAGCTTGATGGCAGTATATAACCAAGACTTGAAGTTTCAAATATTGATGATAACCACCTATGTTTCTTGAAGAACAATGTGCCATCAGGCTATATCAAAATGCCAATGTAACCAATCAAGAAGATGCCTTCTTGACTGATTCTCCTGATCAGATCTTCTGGTCAACAGTAGATACTTGTAACTGGGCATCCAAAAATATAATCGACCATGATCTTCTTCATCACTGAACACTGTAATAATCACCTTCACTGCTGACTGCAACAGATTTTCCAGAGGATCTTGAAAAACATGAGGATTTACCTCCCGATGAAGAAAAAAATTGTCTTTTTCTCTTGCTCCATAATGTACATGAGTAAAAGTATGTTCCTGGTCCTCAAATAATTCTGAACAAGTGGATGAGCAGATTCCCTCTTCAAAGAACACTTCAAAACATGAGACATATGAGGAAGAATCTAAAAGAGAATCCCGAATGGTCTGATCTTCTGAATTCTGAATATATGGTAGGTCATCTTCATATGATATGACAGCCAGATTCTCATTACATTCATCAA
This sequence comes from Pinus albicaulis, assembly GCA_034641835.2. Lineage (NCBI taxonomy): Eukaryota > Viridiplantae > Streptophyta > Pinopsida > Pinales > Pinaceae > Pinus > Pinus albicaulis. The sequence continues at coordinate 649,171,260 of CM076575.1, read as the reverse complement.
TCATAAGAAAAGAAATTTCAGATGATTCTTGAAACCCAACACTATCATTTCTATCATCTACCATAAATTCATCCAGAGAAACCTTTTCACTTACTAGAGCGAAGACCTCATCTTGTTGTTCATGAACTGACTGGAATACCGCTTTATGCAGGCTTTGTTCTGATGACATGAGAACACTTGGATTCATAACTCTTTCTACTTTATTCCAGCTGTTTTCAGCAGCAGAGTTCTCCTTCGTGAGATTCAGCACAAGGTATTATTGGTCATCACAATCCGAATCTGAATTTGAAATGGGTGACTTAACTTCATCACATTCTGAAATTTAAACTTGACTTCCCATCATGCTGTCTTTTTCTATAGACAGATCTGAAACGATACCATTTCTTTCATCACTTTCAGCCATATGGACATCTTCAACCTGCTGATCTATAAAGCTGCTTACAGGACTGTCATCCTTTTCAGAAGAAGAAGAAATTCCACCATCACCTTCTTGACCATGTGCACATCGCAGATCTGCTTTAACTTGAGTTGGAACATGACCGTTCAAGAGTTGTTCTATCTCGTCTTTAGACAGAGGGGATAAAACTTTTTGTTTTCTATTGCTCAAACAGTGATTGTCTTGATTAATTTCAAGTGAAGGAGTGTACAACTTTTCCTCATATTGCTGATCCATTTCATGTAATTCCTATTGACTGTCAAGATGCAAAACTCCTTCATCTTCCACCGTACTAAAATCTTGATCCTGCTGCAAATTTTCCTGATCATCTTTATACTGCTGAAACAGGTTTTCATACAGGGCTTCCATGATTTCTTCATCCATGAATTCGTCATCTCCATAAAAATTCTCAAGATCTTCAATAAAATTATTAACGTGTTTACAACAATTCTGCACTAGTATTAAGGATGGACAAGATTCTTTATATCTTTCGAAGAATATGATATGAAAATCCTTTAAGGAATGAATACAACCAGGTGGCAAACTTTCATACCAAGATCGAGCTTCATCTTCTAGAGTAGCCATGAACATCTTCATCAAGCAATCTTCAAGAAAATCAATTTTTAACTTATGCACATGGATGTGGAATTTTACCAGATGAAGAGCAGCATCATCACCTTCCACATTTTTGAACATAGGCAAATTCTAAAGCCAATCCACCTTAGGCATTTTATTTGGGAAACCTGGAATGTGATCTCGGCTCATGGGAGCATATCTTCTTGCGATACTTTCCATCTTAAAACAAAGATCTTAAAGCTAATGATCTTCCTGCAGTGGAGTCACCATGAAGGATTTGATTTCTGGATTTTTCAGTGAATGGAGTCGCCAGGTGAATGTTTTCAGCCTTTGTATGCATCTGATTGTTATTCACCATCAACATTCAGATATAAAATTTTTCATTCTTTACCGTGGAAGATATCACTGGGGTGATTTATCTTTTATGCAAAAAGTTTGTAATTCCCCAGTATGGTTGCCAGAGATGTTAGCACCCAATCTGAACCTCAGGCTGAAAAAGGCAAATCAGGGTAACAACTAAACCACGCTCAGCCTTGTAGCTAGCCCTACAAGGACAGGAGAGAGCTCTCTCCGTAGAATAGATATTCAATAACACAATAATGAACTGATTTTAGGCTAGGTATATAAATGGGAAGAGGGATTTTAATAAATGACTGAAATTTCAGGGATGTATGGGACAAAAGGACAGCGTGAGATGAGGAATTAAATCAGTATACAGGGTATTTCATGGGGCAAGATAGGCAGGAGATTTAGCAATCAAATTTAAATAGAATGGAGTGGAAAGACTGTTGAGAAATCTGAAAAGGGCATAATAAATGAATCCTTTTCAAATAGAAGAAAATACACAAAGTGTGAATGATTCCCCAAGGCAGAGCATATAAGAATGGATTCTACCTTTCTATCTTGGAAACATTCAACTAGAAATGTTTATGAATGAATGGTAAAACATAACGAAGTACATATGAAACACAAAGGAGAGACATATGCTAAACTCAGACCACATGAATCCCACAAATCAGAGCTGCATCCCTTTATTTAATTCCCTGCCAAACTGTACAATGTAGCACAGAGATGTTTCTGCCACACTATTTCCCAGAACTCAGCTCTTTACAAATGATTTCCAATTACAATAAATAGACAGATTTTGTGGGAATGTAGAATGATAGAAAAGGGGGAAATCTCAACTGAAGATGGAACACCAAGAGCCAATAATCTCTCCATGAAGGAAGAGCTGCGTTACATCTGGCTAGTGAGAAGGAAAAACATTGTAATGTAGTTTCTCTACAACGTAACTGAAGATGTGACTGTTGCAAATTTGGGTCTCGGCCTCTAGCTGTCGCTTAGCTTTCCATTATTTCTTTTGAATAACTGACTTTTAATAAGATGTCATTGCAGTAAAACTGGAATAAACTGGAATGATGCCTTATGTGAAGGGAAACAGTGAATAGGGAGGTAGGGAGATGAGGTGGGACCAACATCTTAATCGCGATGGCAAATGGAGCGGGGGCATGGCGGAGTGACATATTACAAATATGCGATGCGATGGGGAGGAAGGCATTTGTAATATAAATATAACCAAAGTTTCATATTTACAAAGGGTTGGGCCTTTTTACATGTGAATTGGGCGGGAGTATTATGGTGGGACCGGGGATAAAATCGCAATCGCAATATTGGAATTTGCGATGATCGCACATCACAAACGGGAGTTTTGAGATGGGAACTTTGCGACGGAATGTGCGACGGGGATTCTGCGATGGGGATTCTACGATGATCACACATCGCAAATGGGAGTTTTGCGATGGGAACTTTGCGACGGAATGTGAAATGGGGATTTTGCGATGGGGATTTTGCGATGATTTCACATTGCAATTATCCACATCAACAAGACACCTGAATTTCTAAACTTGCGGTCTTGCGATTTTGCGCTAAAGTGGTGGGGTTATATGGAAAAGGGGAAGTAGTTTATGGCAGACAGGACTTTATAATATGAAGCCTTTATATAAAGTCGTAAGGCATGGAGGGGAAGTGGTTGGGTAATAAATCGCATATTTTATTAAATGGTTGATAATGCGATATTATAACCAAAAGGGGGAAGAAAGGGGTTTTTAAAGGGATTCGAACATAAAGTTAAAGGGGAAACATGGGAAATAGGTGGGGCTTAGGGAATAGAGGGCTTTTACTTCACTTAAGCACAAAATTCAATCCAGATGCCAATTTTGAGAGTGTGGTATACCGTTGGAAAGCTCTTTCCGGGCTCTTTTTGATGGATCTGCTTTGAAGATGATTTGGTGCTGAACATACTACGGAAAAATTCTCTGAAGGCAGAGACATCACTTTGTGGAGATAACAACTTCTGAATTGTGGCTGAAAGGCAAAGTATCATGTCTTCACCTCAGAACATGGTTTTAAGGTGAAGCTTACATCAAACCAAACAAATGATATCTTTGATCTTCCTGGTGCTATGAATTTGTATTTATTGACTTCCTCATGACTTCGCTGATCTTTATTTGACACTTGACTCATTAATTTGACCATGGCAAGACCTTAGAGGCTAATGAGACCCATCCTATGACCTACTAATATGATTTTGAGAATGAAAGTGACAAATGACTGAAGACCATAGGAAGGAAAATCGGCAAGTACCTCATGAGGGAAAACTGGTAACAAATTACTACCATCAATGAATCCATGACCTAACGGAATGGTGAAATTGATTATTATGGGACTCCTAATATGCAAATGCAAAAGAGAAATTTTGATCACTGATGGCAGTATGACTAGACTGACACTAACACACCCCAAATCTACTCAAAACCAGTTCACAAGTCTAAGTACCTCTACCACAGCCATTAATACCACCACTGTTCAAATCACCTCATTTCATCCCACAAACCATCATACTGTAAATCAACCCTTAGCTCCCGCCATGGAAGCCTGGTATGCACCCTTGGTGTTGCCACAACCTTTGGCACCTTTACAACATGACTACCAATCCAAAATCATGCACTTCACCGGAGTTGAGGCTACTACCGCCCAACAATATATAGATAGAATTAGCGACGCCTTTGAATACACGGAAATAGAAGATGAGACCATAAGAATGAGGATGTTCATGCAAAGCTTGGGCGGAGAACCCAAGAAATGGTTTAAGAGATTAAATCCTAACAGTATACATGATCTCCCAGCACTCTATCAAACTTTCATAAATAGGTTGGAAATCAGAAAAAACCCCATTCAAATCCTTTCTAAGTATAACAATCTAAAAAGGGATAATGGGGAAAGTGTCTGGGACTACTGCACTAGGTTCAACAGTGTTTATAACGCCCTCCCACCTCACTTCAAACCTCCACTTGGCTTATCCTTTGACCCAGACATGACTTATCAACTAAGAGACAAAGACCCCGCAACCTTAGAGGAAATGCAAAAAGTGGCTATGAGTGCAGAAGCCAACTTAGCTAAAAAGAGAGCTAGGACCAGATCAAAGAAGAAATTCACATACCATGATGAGGTCGCCCCTTCAGTCTCTTCCTCAGATCCTAGAATAGATGACCTGGTTAGATCCATGGAAAAAATGTGGGAAAAGATAAGTGAAAAGGCACCTTTTAGGGACAACCAGCCAAACCCTCAAAACAGGAACTAGAACCAAAACTTTAGGAGAGACCAGCCTCAAAATAAACCAAGGGAAAATGACCAACAAATCAGGCCACCCTTCAATGAAAACTATGTTGATGAGGAAGAGAGAGATACAAAACCAATTGATGAAAGTCATTTAAACCTAATAGGTTCTGATAACGAGGGTGACGTTTTCCTCACAGAAGAAGAACAAGTTTTCTTCTACCTGAATCAAAATGAAACCAACTATGAGGACCTCGAAGATCTTGCCATAGGATTTCAGAATGCCATAATAGAAGCTCATAGGTAGTATGATCTTAGGAGTAGAAAAAACCAGGACAACTCTAATAAAAATAGCTCAGACACCGCTGTTACTAAAACCCTTGATACCATTCTTAAAATATCAATGGATAGTAACAAAATCTTGGCCAAGAAAACTGACCAAAACATAGATAAATCTATTCAGACAAGCCTTGGCCAAGATTGTCCTAGTACCTCTACTAAGACTTCCAAGATGGCTTTGTTGAAAAAAATCCCGAACCAAAGTCAGCAAATTAAGAACATAGAGAAAGTCATGGATGAAAAAACTAAAGAAAATCTATCTAAACTACAAGCACCCTTTAGTTTTGAAATGGAAATCACCAAAATAAAGATCACCATGCCTCTCATTGAACTTCTCGCCCAAAGCTCTTACAAATCCCAAGTGCTAAAGGTCCTGAACATAGCAAATTATGCAGACACCCTACATCTAGCTGATGATACCCCTGAAGTGTTGTTTGGTCCAAAAATAAAAGGGAAATTCTAAGAAGGAACCACTCTTCCCTTTTACATCAATCTGAATATACATGATCAAATTCTACACAATGCCATGCTGGATTTCGAGGCCTCGCACAATCTCATGCCAAAAGTTGTGATGGAAAGATTAGGCCTAGAAATAAAAAAACCTTATAAAGACTTGTATTCATTTGATTCAAGCAGAGTCAAGTGTCTAGGCTTAATCAAAGATCTTTGTTTCAGTTTGGCCCAAATACCTGCAAAACACCTGATCATGGACATAGTGGTAGAAGATATTTCTCCCAAGTACGGAATTCTTTTATCTAGAACTTGGGGGCCAAGCTTCAGGGAAATATTCAACTTGATATGTCCTATGCCACTATTCCTGTGTTTAACCAAACTAGAATACTATATTGGGAATCACACATGAAATACATGGTCAGCAGCCAAGAAAGGCTGGATAAAATCTCGATGTACTCCTTGCATTCAGATCTGAATTCCTTCATTTTACACGTTGATGAAGACTTTGAGGAATAGTTAGAATAATTTGAAACAAATTTAGGCGCACCACATCAGCCACCCCAGGTTCTCTATGATGAGTTGGACACTCAAAATTATCATGACCCTGAGAAGTTATGTCTTGAGGGAAGAGAATTTGATTCTCTTGAAACAGAAATAGAGCAGGAAGCACAAAAAATTACATACCATCAAGAAAATTGCTCAAACCATAGACAAACATCATCAGTAACATCAAGAGACTTTTTTAGAATAGAGGCACTAGAAGACCTGCATATTACAAATATCTTTGGAAATCAGGGGCAAGGGAGATTAATGTTCTTACCATACCTAAATGATTTATCATATCATAACTCTACCTGCTCAAATGAAACCTTGACTATAGCCACAATAGCTAAATATCCAGGAAAAATGCCTAATAAACTTAATATGAAGGGATATGATGACGACAGTGCAAATATACCTAAGTTGTTTGAACTAGCTAACATTTTACCACTCCACCAAAGACTTAGAACTACTAGAATTTTCAAGATTGTTCAAGATACTATTATATGTAGGGAAAATAGTGAGAAGCACTATGACACTGCCATCACGTCAAGAAACAACTTTGATAAAAGAAAATACAAAAATCTTGACCAAAAAATAATAATCAAAGACAAGATAGCTGGACATAGGATCTTTGTTGATTTTGGAAACACGAATACACAACCTTGGAACAGAAATTATATCCTTCCTGCCCAAGACCATACTATACAAATGATAGGTGATTCTAATCATGTGTCTTTACAAAATGATGTTTTAGGGTATCGCCAAATAATTCCTTTGCAAAGCGAACAACTCAAAGAATTTTTCAAGTATGCTGGAAGTAGTTCCATCTTCAAACCCAGAATTGAAAAACCACAGACACCAAAAACATGCTCCTAAAAGCCATGTTTTTAGTTCTAAATTTTTGCATTCTGATGTACCTTGATGATGTCATCATATAATTAAAAAATGACAAAGAATATCTGCATTATTTGAAAAATATGTACAACAAAAGGAGAAGTGGAGATAAAAGGTATAAAGAAGTACAGCGGGAAGACACAGGGTTGTTTAGAGATTCATGCATGAATCCTTATGTTATGCTTGAAAGAGAAAATTTTCCAAACTTTTCTTTTCAAGAGCTGAGTGGACCAAGAGTGTTAGGAGATCCTTATGAAGATAAGATGCTCAAATTTCACCATTTTTAGGATTTCTAGTTCCATATTTTTCAATCATTGTATATATCATTGTTTGAAGAAATAAATAAAAAAACAGAAAATTCCAAAAAAATAGAAAAAGTAGAAAAAGAGGGTAGTTTGAAAAACAACAAGAAAGCTCCATGTTCAAAAAAATAGTCATTCTGAAAGCGCGCAAGTCTAAATGCCGCTACTAGTGCTCAAAATGTCTTGTTCAGTTATCTATCCTTATCATAAATGAACATGTTTTAAATTTATTTTCTGATAAGTTAGTGAGAGAAGAGATAGTCAAATTGTGTAATCTTGACTTGTCAAAGAAAATAGATTAGGAAAAGATACTGGTTCCACATGCTCAAAACAGAACCAAAGAGGAAAACAGGGATGAAAAACAAATTGTATATCCTAGCCCTGATTTTTCTAAATTTCATTTTCATGAAAAATAATATTTGTGTGCAGCTTTTCTTTCATGCCACAAGTACATGACAAATCAGACTGTCTAATCCTGATTTGGTCATTTTTCAATTTCATGTTTTAGTTTAGAGAATGAAATCCTGTCAAACAGCTTAATCTTGATAGTTGATCTAGCATAGGTAAGAGAAACAAAGGAGTTCATCAGTTTAATCTGAACTCCTGGAAGATATAAGTGTAGAATTATATAGTGTCATTTTTTAAAAATATTATGCCAAAGGGTTGGTAGTCCAAATGCGCCCGAAAGAAGAAAAAATGTTAGGAAATGTAGCTGGGTAGAGAGAAAGACTTTAATGCTAATCATGTTGTCCATTTTCATAAATAGCATCAAGAAATAAATTTTGCACCAATGGATAAGGCATTGGTCTTAAAAAGCCAGAGATCTGAAATTCTGGACACTTCCTGAAAAGGAGCTTCCCTCCCCAAATGGAGCCACTGTTAGTCATCAATATTTTTCACCTGTTGATGATGACTAGTTTCTTAAGCCAAGTTTTCTAGAAGCTAATCTCCAATTTGGAGAATCTGTCATTTAGAAAACACCCCTAAACAATTTTTGTCCTCCTACCTTTTCCAATTAGCTTATGATGAGAAAAAACCTAGTTGTCAAGTCCTATCTAGTTTCAGTCATATAATCTTGTCCATGAGCTGTCATAGCTAAAGGTTATCTGCTGTCATTTACCCTCATTCCCAAGTCATTCATTATCCAAATGTTGATAAAATGTCAGCCACCCTATCTCTGGTCATATGTTATTTAGAGATCTAATCATACCAAAGAAAATACTCAAAATATGTCAAGATTGCCCCTAAGTTAGGTAGTGGCACTTTAGGGAATCCCTTCCTTGGCAAAAATATCCTGAGCCAGAAGCTTTTGTTTAGTACCATCCAGCCCTGAATTAGTGCTTAATCTGCAAAAACAAATCCTGATACATCCATAGGTCGTGCCACTAAGATGTCTTTTTGTCTTAGTCCAGAAGAAATTCTGCAAAGATCCAATACATAAAGAGATAAGTATGTTCAATGTATAAGAAACATGCTTAAGTTCAAACAAAATCTCCATCAGATCCCAAGGAAGTTCTTCAGAGTTCAAAATAATTAATTGTTACATCTCTGCAGGGGTGTGATTTCATCAATGATCAATCTGCAAAGAGAGTCAAAGGAGATTAGTCAAAGGTGTCTAGCAAGAAAGTACTCTACAATTTAAAATAACATGGTTTCTAGTCTAAGGGTTCACAAGGATGTTTTACAAAAGATATATATCTCATTTCATGTCTCACAAAGCAAATTTTCAATTTTCACCTTCTGGCCCATTTGATATGATACTAAACATAGACATGTGATTTACAAAAAGGTAACACATTTTGGGAATAGGTGAAATATCTTATCTACAGTGCTAACCTCCTTCATCAAAGCAGATGGTTAAGAGCACAGTAATAACCTCCTCCCAAAAGAGCAGATGGTTAGGAACATAATAAGACCTCCTTCTTTGAAAAGTAGATGGTTAAAAGGCACAAGTGTAACTTCCTTCATTCAAAAAGCAGAGGGTTAAGATGTCAAAGTGTTTTCAGGAGTTTTGAGTCGCTTCCTTCCAAGAGATGGGAAAAAAAGGCATCAACGTGTTTTTCATATGGTTTTTGAACAATTTCCTTTTGAAGGACAGGTTGAAAAACAGTGATAAAACCATAAGGGTTCATAGGTTGAAAAACCTATTTTACATCAAGCAAAAGGATGACATTCTAAATGTTAAAAAGTCTCTATTTCCTCTGTTTACAAAGGTCTCTTTCAAACTGTAATTTAGGGTGAAACTTTTTCCAAAGACCTTCATCTAAATAGCCAAATAAAAAGAGAGCTTGCTGGATTTGAAAATAGCTTTTACATATGCCTACAAAAGGATAGTAAAGATAAGAAAAATCCATCATTTTCAGAAGTCACATTAGTAGTTTTAGGGGTCACCTCCTAAATAAATTAGCAGTGAGAAAAATCTTGTTTAAAGGAGGCCTCCTTACTTCAAAGAAACGATGGATTTATGGTGGTTTCAAAGGACTTGTCATAATATGGTTTCTATGAAAGGTATTTACAGTGTTATAAAGAGTGATAATTATTGGGGCAGTAATTAATGTTTTTATAAAAAACATTTTCGAAAGGCATCAAAACCCCTCTAAAGGGCTGCAAAGGCACATAATTTTCTTCATTTCTAAAAGAAGGAGAAGGTCTTCAAAAGGGCCCATTAGCAAATTTCAAAACTCAAAACGAACATCTCTTGGCTGCTCACTGAAGAAAGGAAGAGTTTTCGGGAAAATTTGAAGTTTTTTATGCTCAAAAATTTGCACGGCGTGCCTGTAGGCACCCGAACACAGGATTTGAATGGAGGCATGGCGCGCCTATAGCTGCATGTGGCACGCCTGTGCCTGCGGTCAACGGGTTCCCAAAGTCGACCTGACATCATTCTGCACGGCGCTCTCTCCTGTCAACGACCTGCTCATCTCTGGTTTTGAAATAATTTCTACCACTGGGCCAACACTCAAAAGGCACCAAAGATTCATTGTTTGGAAAGGTATTTATGCCTCTTTAACCTTTTGTTTGATTCGAAAGAGGGGTTTAAAAAATCATAGCACCATGTTTACAAAGTCAAAGAAAAACAATGGGTTCTTTTTAAAACAGGAATATTACCTCACAGAGATCTAAGGTTGAAATGGGAATTTTCTAGAGATTCACATAGCAAATATTTCAAAAAGGACAATTTTTCTAAGGTAAAGAGCCTTGTGCTAAAAACAAAGGTGGACTTATTTTCAAAAGAAACCACTAATAAGCCCTGTCAAAAACCTCATTTCTCTCACACAGCACTGAAGAAGTGAAATTGTCTTCATTCAGATAATATTTTCTTGCCAAACACAAAAGAAAACTATGATCATGTAAGGGGACAGAGTTTGTTAGGAGTCTTACTGCTCAGTAAAAAAATGTTTTCTTTTGTTTTGAAAAATGATAACCATCATAGAAAGATCAGTTTTATTCAAAATCAGAACAAAATGTTTCCTGAGGGGTACAACCTTTGTTTTTAAATCAATCCCTTGAAAAAAGCAGTGATCATTTAAGAGGAGACAAAGTTTGTTAGGAGGCTTGTTATTCAGTGACAAAGGGTTGTTTTTTTTTCTATGGAGAGACATCATTCATCACAGGAGGGCAGTTTTCAAAACAGAACACATTGTGTGCTAAAGGGTACAGTCTGTGTCTTAAGTCAGTGCCTAGAATCAGTGCTACCCAAAGAGGCATTGTTTTTCAAAAGGAAATATTTTTCTTGTTTAAAACCTTAGAACATAGTCAGTTGAAGAAAAGGAGTTCATATTGTCAAGATCAAAGGAGTTGTCTCATTTGAAAAAATTGATGGGCTAACTAAAAACAGACTTGGTTTTTCTCAAGGGTAAAGGGTGTGTTGTTTGAAGATTGATCACAGTGAACATTTGAGACACTTTGCCTTGGAGAATCATCCAAATATCTCAGAAGAAAAATGCCTCCCAGGAAAGATAGCAAAAGTGGTCCTCACAAAAGGTATGAACCTTTTTCAACTGAGGAAGTGAATGCCTATCCTTCAGTGCTTTTTAACTTTCATGAAGTAGGATGTTTATAGTTTTGTCAAAAGGTTCAGGAGGTGAGAATTTATCTTCCCTTGAGACATCTATTTGCTTTAAGGCTGCAAGGGAAACATTTTCATCTAGCAGGCTTAGACTTCAAGCTCTCTCCTAGATCTATTTCCAGAACTACCAACTTCCATATGTCGGCGAAAAATGGTTTAAGCAGAGCTACCTAGATTCAGATCAATATAAAACCTTCTTGAAACAAGAACATTGGGATGCATGCCCCTCTATTTTTCCATTTTCATATTTATTGAACAGCTATGCTCCTCTCATGAAGATAATCATGAAATATTTCACATGCGAAGGGAGGTTTTCCAGGGTTTATGCTTACCATATCAGGCTACTCATGCACTTCACAAGAACCCAATTGCTAAACCTACCCTTTTTCCTCTATAGAAGTATTGAAAAGATGGCTTCTACTATTCAAAATAATCCTTCCTCTCAGCAGCAAGCTTGTCTTTTCCATCATTCCCTTATCAAGATTGTCATTCTCCATCAACTTGAGAAAAAGGAAATTTCTTGGGACACTTTCATTTCACATACCGATTTCGCCACTGCTTCTTCATCCCATGCATCTCCTTCACCATCCACTCATCATCTTTCTCCTTTTTCTAGTAAAACCACTCCTAAGAAGAAAAAATCTCCTATGTTTGATCAAGAAGAAGAGCATAGTGAGAAAGAGCAGCATAGTGATGAATAAGAGCATAGTGAGAAAGAGCAACACAGTGATGGAGAAGAGCATAGTGAGAAAGAGAAAAATAGTGAAGAGGATCAAAGTGAAGAAGAGCATAGTAACAAAGAGAAAAATAGTGAAGAGGGGAATGATGAAGAAATGGAATAGTCTGATGAGGAAAACAACAGTCACAAAGAGGACAATATTGGTATCCTACACAGCAGCAAGCATGATGAGGATGAAGCACAAAACATTGAGGATACAAAGCCTAAAAGTCCTGAAGAAAGCAGGGACAAAATTGAACAAGGCAGCCCTCAAGGAGACATGCAAGGTGACATTCAAGGCATTCATGAGGAGGGTCAAAACAGTCCTCAAAGGGACACCTTTGATGAAAGAAAGGAAATCCCACCAGCCAGCAAGGATGATGATGGGAGTAGCAAAGGAAAATACCAAATAGAGCATGTGCTAGCTGCCTCTCCTAGGCAAGGGGCCATGCTTTCTTCTCCAAAGGTAACAAAGCCCCGAACATCAAGAAATAAAGTGGCTCAAATTGTAACTCCAAATGTTACTAGAGCACTCCAAAGCAAAGGGAAGTTGCCCAAGCAATCCATTATTGAATTACCAAAGAGGAGGAGGACCAGTAAGGCCACCCAAAGCAAGGGAAAAGAGGAGGAAAGTAGCCATGAGAAAGAGAGGGATTTTGACATAATTCAGATAAACAGTGATGATAGTGACAATGAGGCCAGAATCTTAGAGTCTCTCTTGCTAAATAGAGAAGAAAAAATTCATGATCTAAGAACGGATCTAGAGAGGTCTAAAAACCTCATTCATTTTTTGCAAACACAAAACAAGCAAATGAGTGTCCACATGGCAGGTTATGAGACACAGGCTATCAAGTATCAAAAAGAAGCCTCCAAAGCGCAAATTAAGTTGGAAGAACTCATGGGCGAATTCAATGACAGTGAAGAAGAAGAAAAACCAAGGAGGAAGAGGCCAAGGACTATGGGGCTCAAAAGAGCTTTGGAGAAGCAAAAAGAGGAAGAGGCTGCCCTTTTCCAATCTTTTCCTCTTACTACTTTATTCACCCAAGAGATAAAAAAAAATAGAGAAGCATGGCTTGAAAGGGTAAATGAACAATTGGAGAATAAGTTGGAAAAGTCCAATAGAAACTTTAACCTTCAAATAAAAATGACCAGGCACTATAAGAAGCTTAATCAATTTGCCCGAAGGAAATTGAAGGCTACACAAGAAAAGCTCAAGGAGGTTCGAAAGAGGCACTTGACACAAAAAGTGAAGAAAGGTATATCAAGGCTTGAAATTTTGGCCTCCACTTCTCAGAATGCTTTTGAAAACCTATGAGGGTCATGCTCGCCAAAATTGGGCATAATTCGACAAGTTTTGGTTTTTTGACATTTTTGGGCTTTTTGCAAAAAATCATGGGCATCGCCATTTTTGTTTGAAGCATCCTCAAAGGATTAAAATGGTACCATTGGATGCCATAATTTTAGGGGTATATACTCAAAAAAATTTATATCAATTTAAGATGTTTTGGTCCCCCAAAGTGGCGAAGAACAGTCACTTTTTCAACACTCGGCCCCGCATATCAGCAAAGGCTAATTTTTGGGTTTTTCCACACAGGTCAGATTTTCACAGGCTTCTATTGATCAGTTTGGGAAAAAAAAAGTATTTTCAAAAACTATACATTAAAAGCTTTCCAAAAAACATTACAGGTCTCATTTCAACATCAAGAAGGCCTCCAAAAGTTTCCCACAATACAGGGGATTTTCTGCTGCTATATTTCTGAAGTATTTTTGTAAAAAATGCAGTTTTCTGAAGTGGCTTTTCCAAATGTGACTTTAGCCTTTTTTGGCCATTGTAAGTTGGGAAATGTCAATTTAATTTTCTTTTTTAGCATTTTTAGAATATTTTTATATATATTTTGTGCCTTGGGCTTTGCAAAGCCTCAAGGACAAAATCAGATATTTTTGATGGGCCAATGAGCTTGCTAGTTGCACTAGGAGGTTCTCCTTCATCTTGGCCTATATATTCCAAGAGAATTCATTGTAAACAAGGCTGAACTTGATGATATAGAGAAATATATGGTTATACAAGGTTGGAAGAAATACTTGTCTCATGCATTGGATAGTTTCTTGAATGTTTTGGATGATAAAAGAGAACTGCTGTTGGATTCCTTGACTTGGTAAAATGGTATAGTGTCCCTCTCTGTTATGTTTCCTTAGTTTTCATACATATTTCATGCTCTTTGCTTGCTATAAGACAGTAGAGAATATATTTGAGACATGCCCTTGGAGGCACCTCAGATTTCCTGTTTCATTATGGATTTTATGTTTTCTTCCTTCTTAGTCATATCAAAGAATTCTTAATTGCTCTTTGATCAGTGAAGAAATTGTTTGTTTGTTTCATTTATGGTTGTTATGCATGCTAAGTATGATTCACGGTACGCCCTGCTTACTCATGGCTAGTCAAAGCTTCCATCTTTGAAACCTTTCTTTGAATGTTTGATTGTCCTAGTTGAAACAAAGAGGTCTTGTATCGATCTTACCCTTTGCCTAAAACTCTGCAATCTTAGTTCAAAGTGCCCGATAGCTTAAAATACTATGTCTAGGAGTTCCCTCTTAGCAGCTTGAGTTATTTTTTTGTCTTAATTGTTTTTCCCCAAATTCTGATAGAAATTTCCTAAAGTTAGAGAGTCATATATATCTATGTATTGCTTGAATGTTTATTTATATACATTTATTAGTTTGAAGTTACATTTATCATGATTAATGGTTATTCCTACCATATAAATGTCTGCTATTAAACTATTTATGTTTGAAAGCCTTTTTCCTTCACAAAATTAGTGTCCATCCCACTTCATTTTACCCAAAGATCCATTTTACCTTGATCAAATTGGCCCTTCAACATACCTTGTATCACCATCTGAGGCTTTCTCGACCTTTTTGACCCCATAGCCCAGTTGATCTAACAATATTTTTATCTATTTATTCTTTGATCAGTTCCTCCCTCAAAAACCTAAAAACAAAACCAAAAACCTAATTCAAAAATAGCCTAAAATCAGAAACATAAGAAGAAAAACACATAGATATCCCTTACACAAATAGAGAGAGCCCTCTCTGAGTCCAGGAAGGCTAGGTCCTTGGGCTCCAAAGATTGGTTTGATGCTACCCTGTCACTTGGCTTGCCAATCAGCCAAATCACGGGACCCTAATAGCTCCTTCACTACTTTTCTGATCACTCATCCAATATTGCACTCCCCTGCTCTGATATGGACCGTTGATCTCCCTCATCCAACAGCCCACATCACTCTCGCTTTTATAACCCCGCAACTGATCATCCCGCTACATGATAGGATTGATGACGTCATCGCCAATCCCACCCGACCGTGCAGGTACGTCTATTGCTTTCAACCACTGCTATTGATCTGATTGTCCTAGATTGGATGGCTCTCATTCTTTTTCGCACCCAATTTGCAACAGCTCCCTAACACGCAAATCCGATGCAAAATGGGTGGTTTTGTGAGGACACGTGTCACCCACCTAACTGTATCGTGTTCATTTTTCTCATTGCCGCTTACCACCTTCTACTTGCGTTAAACCACTCTGGTTTTCCGCAAAACCAACTTTTGCATAACTTTGTGCCAAATCAGATTTAAACTCTGCTTTCGCTATGGAAACACCTCTACTGCATTCCATGCCTCCACACTGCTCTTCCACCTTCACCTGAGCCTTCTGAAGCAGTCTATTCCTTCATTGCAGTATTTATTTAACAGGTTTTTTGTCTATGGAAGTTTTCATGGCATTTTAAGTATGCGGGCCATTTAATAGCCAATCACAGTGGCTCGAGGCCAAGGTTGACGATCCTCGATGCCTAGGAAGTAGAGAAAAAAGATGAAGACGGTCAATTCCACGTCCAAGTCAATGGATCATGACCATTGGCCATTATACAGAAACCTCCAACACAGAAGGCAAATTCTTCCACTACTAGCAGTACCACATTCTCCAGCACAAAAGGCTAGTTCTTCCACTACTAACAGTGCCACATTCTCCAACACAAAAGGCCAGTTCTTCCACTACTAGCAGTACCGCATTCTCCAACACAGAAGGCTAGCTCTTCCACTACTATCAGTACCACATTCTCCAGCACAGAAGGACAACTCTTCCACTACTAGAAGTATCGCATTCTCCAACACAAAAGGCTAGCTCTTCCACTACTAATGGTATCTCCTTCCCCAACAGCAGGAGTGGCTTCGCCTCATCAAACATAAATGATAATTCATGACTGGGCCTATGCGGACTTTTTATCTTATGTTCTCTTCACTTTGTCATTTCGAGTGAAATCCTTATTTCACTCCTGCAGTTTTTACTTTCAGTTAGTATATTGTTTACATTTCAATTAGAAACATCTTTAGGCCTACGCTGTAAGATGATGAGAGGTAGTTTTACCTCATCACCATTTATGTTTTTGATTTATACCTGAAACAACATACAGGCACGCAGGGAATATATTCTCCTAAAATATCTTCTTGCGCATAGGAATCAGAGGTTATAAAAAATAGGAAGAAAACACTAACAGAGGGTTCTAGATTTTCCAAAGGACTCACTAGCTCGAGTATTCTGTATGTATTTTGTATGAAATTTGATAGTAGATGTTTGAAGATCCCGTAGGGATTCAGTAATAAGAATTTTTTTTGGAATTGGGGATTCTGCTCGGGATGATTCATAGTTTGTAACTCTCACTCTTTGTGTCTTTTAATATAAGTGTTCATTTTGTATTTATCCATACTTCTCGTATCTACAGGTTTTGGAATGTGAGTGCTCCCATGTTTGGACGTGAATTTATCATAGCAGATACTCATGTTTTATACATCCGTAGCACTTTAAATATGGCCCAGGCCTAATATATTGTTCATTTTCTATCTCTTTCATCATTGTTCTGATACAAAATACAATGGATTCTTATCTTTGAATGAACCCAGATATATGGATTCTTATCTTTGAATAAGCCCAGTATATATGGATTCTTATCCTTGAATAAGCCTGGTTATAGTTGATATATTACTCAATCTTCTGCCATAGTCATCGCTCACATATAACTTCATAATTGTGTATTCATTTTAGAAGTCAGCCCCCTTTTACAGCATTCTGTTTTAGAGTTGTCTGATACATTTACTTATTGCAGTTTGTACTCAGTTTCTACAGTTTTCCTATTTGTTGTGTTTAAATTTGGGTTTTTGGTTCCACCCTTATTAAAACCATTCATCTGAGTGATAGTTGCATGAGAGCCAAACATTTCCAACTGCAGTCAGTTGAGTCATATGCTCTTTGTATTTAAGATGTCCCAGGCACTGGTCTTTATACAACTCAAGACTGTCTCTAGGAGCTACAATAGAAGGGATCACAATAAGTCTAACAAACCCACCAATGCTTCATAATTTTTTGAGATTCAACAAGATGATGAGCTTAGTGAAAAGAGTCGCCTACACTAAGTGGGCCCTCAAGCTATTTTTGGCGCAAGTCTATTTTTAGACATGATGATCATATTTCAGAAGTTGCGGGATGCTATTTGTGGATGGTTGATCGAGTTGGAAAAATAGATGAAATTCTATTTTTAGAATATTGGGCGAAGTCTATTTATAGATCATCAATCTAAAAATAGATGCATGTCGATTATTATTAGCTCTTAATAATAATCAGACTCTAAACAATAACATATTCTCTTGGAGCACTTTAGTTCAGTGCACATATGTGGCACATCAGCTAACTGAGGGAATTATGCAATTCCCAAGGGTTTACTGGAGCTAATGCATGGAGGACTCAGTTAGAACTCAAGTGGCAGAGTTATGACACAGTTGGAAGTACTTATGGAGTTGTATTCATTTTAACTCAGTTAGACTCAGTTGAGCTAGTTGTATCTAGTATAAATAATTGATACACTAGTGAGAGTGGAGTGAATTAATTATTTAATTAATTCACAAATAACAACTCATTAATCAACTTAACAATACAACAATTAACTAAAATGCATGGAAGTTTTAGTGGAGAGGTAGGTGAAAGGGAAATATGGACTATCTGTTGTGACTATAGTGATGCATTGATTGCACCACACACACATTGGAGTTTCCAATGAGGATTGTGCAGTCAAGGCAAGAGTAATTTGAATTCATTCAGAGCTATTCTTCAGTAGGGATTGCGTAGTGGAGGCAGGCTAGAAGGAGGCAAAGATCGGTGCATGGATTTGCAAGATTGGTCTTGATTAGTGTATGACGATTGTACTATACTGAGAGCTTGTGATAAGCTTTGTATGATTTGTATGAGATTGTAATATGATCTCCATGTTACATAATATATAGTTGGGGTTTTCAGCTTCAGACTTTCCCAGTTAAAAATTGTGTTATGTGCAATTGATTGTTTTTGTTTATGCTTCACATGTGTGTGCAATTAATTTTTCCACAAAAGATTAACAAGTGGAATAGATTCAGTATCTTGCATAAAGTTAAATAGTGTGAGATCGGGTGGATCTAGGACATATGCATGCTTAGTCCATATAATTTCTACATGGTATCAGAGCATTGTTGATTGAATATTGCAATTGTGAAGTGAGTTTTTGCTGGTGGACAATTTGAATTTTCTATAGAAGATTCTTGGTGCAGAAATCGAGTATACATTGAAATTTCTTTCAACGGGTTGAGATTGGAGTATGCCCCTGATGGGAGCTCAAATTACATAGCCTGGAAAGACAGGATGGAGGCCATGCTGGAGGATAATGGGCTAAAGGAGTTCATCAATAATGATGTTCCTAAGTCGGGATCTAGTAATGTTGCATTACTTGATGCATGGCAAAAGAAGAGAGCAAAGACGAGAAGGATTCTGTTGGAAGGTGTGAAGGACCATATTGTGTCCAGCCTTCATGAGAAATCCACTCCACGCTTAATGTGTAAGGCTTTGACAGACTTGCTCCAAAGAAAAAGTGACCAGACGAAGTTGGGACTTAAAGACAAGCTCAGAAAAATATAAATGGAGAAAGGCGACAGTATTCCAAAATGCCTCACGAAGTTTGTCCACTACAAGGATGAACTAGGAAGTGTGGGGGTTACTATTGATGAATAATACTTGGTGAGCTTGGCTCTCCTTGGGCTTCTGAAGGGTTGGCATAGCTACGAAGACTCTATTAATGGAAAGGAGAAATTGTCGGGATGGGAGCGACTTTGGTCGGATCTTGTGCAGGAGGAGATAAGGTGGGGTACCAGGGATGGATCTTCATCAAAGAATGAAGATTAAGAGAATTGCGCTTTGGCTACCAAATCAAGGAAATGGAAGGGGAAGAAAAATCCTTCAAAATCCAGTGCTAAAGGCAAGAAGCAGGATTTGTCCAAAGTAAAGTGTTTTCACTGTCACGAACATGGACGTTTCGCCACTAATTGTCCACAGAAGAAGAAGAACAAGCAAGTTGTTGGATCTGCAGCTAGAGAGGCCTTAGCCTTGCAATTTGAGCTTGATTTCTCCTTTATCGCTTGTTTGGTTTCAAGCTGCATGGGATCGGTGTGGTATCTTGATAGTGGTGCGTCTTTCCATATGACGGGAGACAAAGAGTTGTTTAGTGACTTGGAGTAGAAGGACCTCCAGATGCATATAAAGATGGGCGATGATGGTCGGTACAGTGTGACTGGCATTGGGACCATTACCTTTGAGAGGGAGTCTGGTAATCCATTCTTGTTGAAGAATTTTATGCATGTTCCAAGTTTGAAGAATAACTTGGTCTCAGTCGCGATGCTGGAAGACAAGGGTTACGATGTTGTTTTCAGTGAGGGAAAAGCCTTCCTTTGACATAAAATAATGGGTCAAACCAAGAATATAGGGGTTCAAATTAAGAATCTCTACAAGCTGGAGGTAGATGGTTGCGTTGCAATGGTGGGAAAAGCAGAAGAAGTGGTGAGTCGAGATGAGGGAAAATTATGGCACAGGATATTGGGCCATCTTCACCATGGCGCTTTGAAGATTTTGCAGAAAATTTCTACTGGAATTCCCAAGGGTACTCTTGCACAGTCAGATCAGTGCAAGGGATGTACTATGGGTAAGTTTTTGAAGACCACCTTTCATGAGAAGGATAACCGTGCTTCGGTGATCCTAGAGAGAATTCACACAGATGTGTGTGGACCATTCTCGGTTGCTTCAACAGAAAAACACAGGTATTGTGTGATGTTTTTTTATGACTATTATTGTAGATGTTGGATCTTCTTCATGCAAAAGAGGAGTGGAGCGTTCTCAAAGTTTTGTGAGTTCAAGGCATTGGTGGAGAAGGAGTCAGGGAAGCAAGTGAAAACTCTACGGAGCGATAATGGTGGTGAATGCATCTCGGATGAATTCAAAGACTTTTGTAGCAAAGAAGGAATTTGAAGAGAACTCATAGCACCTCATAACCCACAACAGAATGGGCTCGCAAAGAGAAAGAACAAAAATATCGTGGGTGTTGCACGAGTGATGCTGCATGACCAGGGCCTACCGATGCACTTGTGGGCGGAAGCATGCAACACTGTGGTTTATATGAAAAATCGTTGTCCTCATAGAGTACTTGGCATGAGTACACCCAAATAATCTTTTACTGGTAAGAAGCCTGATATTTCTCATTTGAATATTTTTGGCTCACCTGTTTACATTCATGTGATGAAGGACGCCAAGAAGAAGCTGGAGCCAACTGCAGAAGTTGGGATATTTTTGGGGTACACAAAAACACCCCATAACTATCGTGTGTATTTTCCAGACATTTGGATGACTGTTGTGCGATGGGATATAAAATTCAATGAGGATTTGGGCCTCCTTCATTATTTCTTTGGATTGGAAATATGGCAACAGGAAGGTGAACTATTTATGTCTCAAGGCAAGTATGCCCAGGAGATACTGGAGAAGTTTCACATACAAGGCTGCAAGCCTATCGACACTCCTCTTCCAGGAAATTGGAAGAAAGAGGATGCTACATTGGCAGAGGTAGTGGATGCCACTGTTTATCGACAGTTGGTGGGTTCGCTAATGTATTTAGTCAATACAAGACTGGACATATGCTATGTGGTGAACCATCTTTCACAAGCGATGATTAAGCCTACCAAGCTCTTTTGGAAGGCAGGCAAGCATGTCCTGAGTTATCTCAGGGGCACATCTGAGTATGGTATATGGTACAGACATACGAATGAGGTGAAGTTGCATGGCTTCATGGATGTAGATTGGGCAGGAAGCCTAATAGATAGAAAGAGCACATCAGGAGGGATTTTCAGTATCGAATCTATGCCAGTTTCTTGGTACAACAAGAAACAAAGATCTGTGGCACTCAGTTCAGCAGAAGCAAAATACATGGCAGCAATTCAAGCTGGATGTGAGGCTATCTGGACAAGGAAGATTCTGGTTGTTTTGTTCAGTTCACATTTAGATCCCACAGTGATACATTGTGATAATCAAATTTTCATTAAACTCTCATTTAATCCTATTTTTCATGATAGATATAAACATATTGATATCCAGTATCATCATATCAGAGATTGTGTGCAGCGGAAGATCATGTTGCTTCAGTACATTCTTACAGAGGATCAGGATGAAGATATTCTAATGAAGGTGCTCACCAGAAGAAAAATCGAATACCATAGAGGGAGGATCGGGGTGAAGGATAATCCCTATCTTGTTGAAAGGGAGTGTTGAGATTCAACAAGATGATGAGCTTAGTGAAAAGAGTTGCCTTCACTAAGTGGGACCACAGGCTATTTTTGGCGCAAATATATTTTTAGATTATGTCTATTTTTAGACATGATGATCATATTTCAGAAGTTGCAGGATGCTATTTGTGGATGGTTGATCAAGTTGGAAAAATAGATGAAATTCTATTTTTATAATATTGGGTGAAGTCTATTTATAGATCTTCAATCTAAAAATAGATGCATGTCGATTATTATTAGCTCTTAATAATAATCAGACTCTAAACAACAACTTATTCTCTTGGAGCATTTCAGTTCAGTGCACAGATGTGGCACATCAGCTGACTGAGGGAATTACACAATTCCCAAGGGTTTAATGGAGCTAATGCATGGAGGAATTAGTTATAACTCAAGTGGCAGAGTTATGACACAGTTGGAAGAAGTAGTTATGAAGTTGTATTAAGTTTAACTCATTTAGACTTAGTTGAGCTAGTTGTATCTAGTCTAACTGATTGATACACTAGTGAGAGTGGAGTGAATTAATTAGTTAATTAATTCAAAAATAATAACTCATTAATCAACTGAACAATACAGCAGTTAACTATAGTGCATGGCAGTTTGAGTGGAGACCCAGTGGAGAGGTAGGTGAAAGGGCAAGATGGACTATCTTTTGTGACTATAGTGATGCATTGATTGCATCACACACACATTGGAGTTTCCAATGAGGATTGCGCAGTCAAGGTAAGAGTAATTCGAATTCATTCAGAGCTATTCTTCAACAGGGATTATGCAGTGGAGGCAGGTTAGCAGGAGGCAAAGATCGGTGCATGGATTTGCAAGATTGGTCCTGATTAGTGTATGACGATTGTACTTTACTGAGAACTTGTGATAAGCTTTGTATGATTTGTATGAGATTTTCAAATGATCTCCATGTTACATAATATATATTTGGCATTTTCAGCTTCAGGCTTTCCCGGTTAAAAACTGTGTTATGTGCGATTGATTATTTTTGTTTATGTTTCACATGTGTGTGCAATTAATTTTTCCGCAAAGGATTAACAAGTGGAATAGATTCAGTATCTTGCATAAAGTTAAATAGTGTGAGATTAGGTGGATCTAGGACATATGCATGCTTAGTGCATATAATTTCTACATAATTTATGTTATTAATAGTTCCTTATGAGAGAAGACAATCAATATCCTCAAACCATCAGAAATCCATGATATGCCAACAATGGAATTCACATATTGTAAATAGTTTAATTGAGCACATCAAGCATTCATACATCACCATGTTATAAATAGCTCTGCAACTCAAGGAAGTAACAACAATCACAAGAATATGCAAGCCCCTCAAAACCATGAGAGCACTAACATAAGAATTTCATTGTAACATAACTAGGAATATACCATTCCTCCATCAATATTTCTACTACATACATTGTTATAACACACAAAAACATCATTCATTATTCATAGCACAATAAATATAGAGATGAATATACTTATCATATTAACTTAATGACTGGAAACTAAGGGATGGACTTCAAATCTCCACCCAACCATAGGCCAATTGCACTACACTCTTTCTTACAATTGACCACCCCAAAACTGGATTCAAATTCTAAGGATTTAAGTGCTCAAGGGAATTCACACTAATTCCAATAAACCAGAACTCACGGTATCTCCACCTACTTATAGGATTCTAGAGCTCACAATATCTCCACCTACTTATAGGAATCCAAAGCTCATGGTATCACCACCTGCTTACAGGAATCCATAGCATACGGTATCTCCACCTACTTAATACTTCATGAAGTCATAGTCCACATTCTCAACCTACTCAATAGGGGTCTAGAGCACATGGTATTTCAACCTGTTAAACCCTACAAGTACACAAAACACACAGATTCTCCACTCTTCCAAATGAGAATCCAAATCACGTAATGTTCCACCCACAAACCTACAAGTATCTAAAAACAAATTTTATCCACCTATATACTTTTTGTTTTGCCTATATTTCTCCTTGAGATCTTTGCTTTTGCGAGCTCACTTCAAAAATCCCATATTCCTATCCTGGCATACTCCCTGTGAGTGAAATTTGATCATCTACTTGAACCTTCATCGTTGTGCCCGCAACCCTTCTTCTCTTCACCCCATGCTCCTTTTCATGCTCTCATAATTACAATATTCCTATCCCCAACATAATCTTCATACACAACACACATTTTGTGTCAATATTCCTAATCTAGTATATTACTCCCTACTTTCTTCCTGTCAGCCTCTTTTTAGTGTCAACTTCTCAGCTACATATTATGTGTTTACCACACCAACATTCCCCATGAGGATAAAGGTGGTATGGGGTTCTTCCTTCACTCAGGGAAACCCATATTCTGCCTCCCTTCCTACTGTGTAGGTCATTAAACTTAGTCAGAAATTTGATGGCATATTAAATGAAGCACCTGATTTTAAACACTTCCCAAGCATATCCTCGTCCTAAGACCTTTGAATTTATTTCCACTCCTCTCTTCCCAATCATTTAGTTTACATTTCCACAATATTTACATGAATTACAATTCATATTGAATTTTACCAGAGAGGTAGAAAAAGGTTTACCACAATCTACATAAAAAAATCCAAAAGGGGAGAGGAATCACTAAAATATTTCAACTTTGACACAAATCTTCCTAAAGGAAATGAAAATCCATCCAAGCCAAAAGAGGAACCCGACATCAATATTTCAATGGGAATAGAAGAGGAGAAAGTAGATATTGGAGATAAGGAAGAGTAGAAACCAAAGGAGGTGTTGGTCACAAAGTAGCACCAGCCATTCTTTATAGATGGATCTTTGGAGAAAGGTATATTAAATACGATGGTAGGCGTCGATATATTTAAAAGATGGACCAAAATGAGAAATGAGGATGTGACAAATGTGCGTTTAAAATAAAGTATGCGCAATTGAAGGGTTAAAAGGCGCAAACATATAATATGAAAGGCGTAAAGCAGGAGGAGTTAAATGGATTAAACGCACCCCAAGACAAGCACGTGAGGAAATTCTACACACAAAGAATTCCGCGGGGGTCGAGAGATGGGAGGGGAAACAGACTTATACCCCCGCAGAATTGTATTGAACAGTCGTTGGGGTGGGCCCGAGGTAAGCGGTGACGTGGCAGCGCGAAGTGTGGAGTTTCGGCGACGTGGCAGAACCAAAAATGGGTTTTAAGGTCCGATACGCCGTGTATTTAACACCCCCCACAAACGAAATATTTCATGGATTGTATGGTTCACTGCAGCACAAAGGTAAGGTAAGTCTTTAGGTAAACTGGTACTGAGGCCTGTACCAGTGTTAAATCCGGCACACAGCGTTCACCTGTCTTCAACCAACACCCAATCCTCACATGCCGCGTGCTCCACTGCCAGAGCCCTTACGGCTCTCTTTCTCATTCAGTTTACCTATCTGCCTTTTTACCTCAAACCCTTCAGTCAAAAGATAACAGTTTCCCATTTTTTACTCTAGTAGAGTTCTCAGGGTTCCAGCTACGGTACGTACTAATTGGAAACCAGCACCAAGGTCCACCCAGTCGCTTTCAGCACCCCCCCACATTGTTTTCATGAGAATATTTCCCTGTGCACGGGTATTCCGTCCTTCATTTTTTTTCTGTTTTCCCTTTCGTCTTTTAAAAGTTTGGTATGTCAGTCATGGGGAGGGGCACACCCAAGAAAGTCGAACCAGAAACCCCTCAGGTCAAAGAAGCCAGACACCCTCCCGGGTTTGACCCCTTCATCGACCTACAAGCTGAGTCTGCGACCCTCAATACCCGTTTCATATCAGCACCATTAAACCTGAGCTTTTCAGACATCATATTGGGAATAAAGACCGATATCAAGTGGTCGGGTCTGGCCTGTATCATCAAATTACCCCTCAAGTTAATTCTATAGTTGATTTTATCTCCTGGCTCAAATATGTTTTCGACGAACATCGCGGCAGTTTCACCTCTCCACAAGGGAACAAAGTTTTCTCCCTTTCGCCTGATATTATCAAGCAAGCCCTTCGCTTTCCCACCAGTGCCACATATATCAGTTTCGGCGAAGCAGCTCTAGCCACCCAATTCACTAGGCAACCATGGGAGAATCAGAAAGCCTTCATCTCCTCCATAATCGAAAATCATGTTACTTCCCTCCCAGCCATAGAGCCTTTTCCATTAAGTTTGTTCGAAGAGGAAGTTTGGCCCATCCTCTCCTTCATCACCGATATTTTAGGAATAAGAAGTCAGGAAGAGATTTACACAGTGTATGTCCATTTCTTATGGCTCATGTCTAAAAAGGGGGTGGTGTTAGATATTCCTAGTTTCCTTGCCACCGCCATTCGAACCCAGTTCCAGGATCTTCAAGAAACTAGTCAGTTCTGTTTTTGTTCGATGGTTTTCTATCTTTTCCTGTAGCAGCACGCTGATAAATTTGAGGGTTTGGGTTTAGACAAGGTATATCGGGAGAATTCCCAACCTCGTCCAGTCTTCGACTGGAATTTCTCTATGCGCCAACTACCCAAGGGAGAGGGTTATTCCAGTTTTGTGAATAGTTTCATGTCTATTGCCTATTCTATTATTCACGACGCACCTTCACCTAGGGTCTTTCCAGAGATGAAGGACTGGATGCAAGCCGGAAAATCCCAAAGCATTGGGGATTGGTTCCTATTCGATGATTACACGGAAATTCGGGTCTATGGAGCCGAAGTTTCCCCTTACCGGCTACCAGTGTTTCCTATGCGTCAAGTTTATTTACTCGAATACATTTGGCAAACCCTCAAGGCCGATCAGCTCCATTTTGTCCCCGCCAAGAAGGGTTACATCCTGAGGCTCCCCACCCAAATCGGCCCTTTTGTGGTGAATTCGAGACTTGCTCTCCCAATTGTTGAGAAAATGTTGCAGGGTCTGGACCTGAGGCTGGGAAAGGGTTGGGCTTATGATCCACGGGAAATTATCTCAAACAAAAGAAAAAGTAACAAGTTCGCACCTTATATGCATGAGCCAAGGCCATTCATGGAAAGGAGGGCTAATCTCGAAATTTGGCCTTTGGTTTCACAGATGGAGACAGATTCATCTGCCACAGGGGAGGAAGAGGGCGTCAATAAAGGCACGGGCGGAGAAGAAGCAGGCACATCAGGAGCAGTTCCCCCTCACAAAAAGCAAAAAACAGCCTCCAGCGAGGCGTAAGTCATAGGAGAGGAGCAACTGCTAGAACCATTCACAACGTATGGAAAATTGGATACAAGTAAGGCAGGGATAAAGGTGCTAAGGGATAGTACCACCTCTTTCGACTTCACGGAAGTCACACAGGCCATCATATCACCAAGGGTAGTGGAAAGAGACCAGGAAAATAGAGCGATCCGAGATAAGTATAAAGCTGAGCTGGAGGGGTACGTTGAGAAATATCACACCAGGGTCTCTGCCTCCATGAACGTGGATACAGAGCACCTGGTGTTATCTATGGCAGAAACCCTCTTGGATCCCAATTCAGGTGTTACTAGCTATCGGGTGCTCGAGCATGCAATCGACATGAAAAAGGTGCCTGCGACTGATCTGTGTAACCTGTTTTAGACTGTATGTGATATGCTCAAAGACGAAATGATGCGGGTCACCATTGCGCTGAAGAGGCTGGAGGAAAAACATGAATGGGTGAGAGCTACCTTGAAAAGTGAGCAGGAAAACTGTCTCGCCCGAGCAAATCAAGTACGTTTCCTCCAAGACCAGATCAGAGGAAAAGACACGGGAGAAACAGACCCACAAGGCACTCTGATAGACCAACTGTAAAAGGAGCTCGTGTTAATGAAAGGCAAGGCCAACATACCAGCCTCCCACCATGTCCAAACGGCCGAGCTAGTGCAAGTGGAAAAGGAAAAAGTAGAATTGGCTCACTCATTAGCAAGGGAGAGGGAAGACGGAGAAAAGTTGGCTAAAAAAATCACCACCCTTCAGAGCGGGTTGACAAAGCTGCAAAACACCTGGGACAATCACAGCTGTCCACCTACTCTAAAAGTAGCATGCCAAAGCAAGTTGGGATGTCGACCACCACAATATCCATGACTACGCTTTTCGCTGGGATTTGGGCCAGATTGACCACTAGATCCTTGATCATGCCTAGGCATTTAACTCTTTTGGAGTCAAATGAGTACAAATCCTTATATGGGCGAGTGATTTGGAGTCCTAATTGTTCCATGACAGATAGGGGCATGAGATTGTGGGAGGCTCCGGAGTCTAGCATACAATTATGGAGCAATAGATCATGGATTACCAAAGACACATAGAAGGGAGGTGTAGAAGGGTCTAACTCTTCAACGTGTGGACCAAACACCACCATAGGCCTTTCTTCTTGTAGGTTGAGACTATCTGGAATGTGTATTACTTCTGGAGGAAGCATGAAGAATGTG
This sequence comes from Pinus albicaulis, assembly GCA_034641835.2. Taxonomy (NCBI): domain Eukaryota; kingdom Viridiplantae; phylum Streptophyta; class Pinopsida; order Pinales; family Pinaceae; genus Pinus; species Pinus albicaulis. Next base: position 649,143,235 of record CM076575.1, on the reverse strand, counting down.
ACTTGGGACTGATATGCTGGCTGTTTCAATAACTCAGTCAAAGGAACTAGGATTTTCACTTTTTCAAGTTCTTTTTGTAAATTAAAGACAGATGAAGACTTATCTATTGACACCTCTTTTTCTTTTGGATCTTTTCTTTGGAGGGGAGGCTTAACTTCTTTTACGATGGGCTCGACCTTAAGAGGTGCAGTTACTTGTGAAGATGAAGGCATTAGAGCATCAGATTGTAGGGTTTGGTTAAGAGGCCTCTTACTTTTTTCTGGGGGTTTTTGAGTATTGACCTCCTTCTGTGCAGGTGCCTCTTCTTGAGGTGTGTCCTCCTCTTGCTCTAGAGTGCGAGTTCTCTTTCTAGAGGACCTAAGGTCATATTTTCTATTGAACTGAGCTTGCATGAAATCAATGAACTGCTTACAGTAGTCATCAATCTTAGGCTCTTCAGTATCTTCATTGGCCTTCATTTCTGAGTGAGCTTGTACTTCCTCCTCGTCACTTTCATGTACAGGACATTCTATGTCATGACTGTCTGAGAAGACAAGGCATGCCTCCTCTTGTTCATAGGCAGAATCTTCAGGAGAACCCACTACTTGCCCCTACAAGAATAGAGGATGCGGTACCTGATCTTGCTTCTCCTTCTGTCCACTCTGTAGTATCTGCAAGGGTGGTTTTCTGTGTTGAGGATTGAATCCTCTGTTTGGAGCATTCTGGAAATTCTTTGAGGGGGAATTCTTGGCCTCCATCTCAAGCTTGATCAACTTACTTGAGAGATTCTTGATCATCTTGTTCATTTCTTCAATCTTGTCATTAGCTGAATCTCTGTCTTGGCTTGAGGTGGATACTTCCTCTTTTCCCCTCCTTCTAACAACTTGTTCCTGTTTCCCTTTGGATTTTCTAGTAGAGGAAAAATTTTCTTCTATCTCTAGTGCGTCCATCTGTGCATCGTCCAGAGTGGCTGGCTTCCTTTCTCTCAAGGAGAAACCGAATTCAGAATCAAACGCTGCCACAAAAAAAACCTTGGCAGCGGTCTGGTGAGGCTTCATATCGGCGGGGAGACTTAGGTACAATTTGTTAAATATTCTGATAAACTCTGACACCCCTTCATTATGTTTCTTTTTCAGAGTGTTGAATTCAGTAAGAACATTCCCATGATCTTTCTTTTCTCCCCATTTTTTGATAAAGATATCCTCCATTCCCTCCCATGTATTGATAGAACGAGCTCCAAGTTTCTTGAACCACTTCCTAGCTTCCCCATCTAAGGATTGCACAAAAAGCCTTAGGACTACGTCCAGATGTTCCACATTAAAATTCTCTGCAAAAGAGCAAAAAACTTCGATATGTTTTTGGGCTTCAATCTCATTCTCACCATTGAATCGGGGCAGAATTTTTAAATAATCTTGCGGCATATCATTTAATACTGCAGGTAGTTCCAAAGGGGCGTATCTATTTTGCAGGAAGCCAGGGACATTCTCCATTGGATGAGGAGGTGGAGGAAACAAGAGAGCTTGGTGAGTAAGTGGAGGGTTAGGTGGAAGTGTGGTGTGAATGATGACAGGAATATAATGGATGGCGGCTTGGGATGAGAGAGATAAGGGTGGAGTGGTAACAGCATATACTTCCGTGACCTCTTTAACTTCTTCTGTATCTGGAGTGGGATGGAATATGTAACGGGTGGTATCTACTGACTCAGCCTCATCCTTGAATCGGATATTTCCTGCGGGTAAATAGTCTGAATAATAGCCGGTTTCACCTAGAGCAGAGTTAGAATCTTGCCACTGAGAAACCTGAGAAGAGGAAGAAGGAAGATCTTCTAGAGAGAGTGGTGGAATCTCAGTATGAACAAATGGTCTTCCCCTCCAGCTTCTTCTATGTAGAATTATTTCTGGGTCAGACACAGAAGGTGTCTTAGGCTGAGAAGTATCTAACCTAAGGTGTGGCTTCCGAGGAGCCATGAATGCAAAGGGGTTTAGCAAGGGGAAATGAATGTGGAGTCGCCAAGGTGAGGGATATACAACTCTCAACTCTCCATGCTCACCTAATTGAAGAGCTAAATAGGGTTTTGTCGAGGCCCAGGGATTTCGATATTCATCAACTTTGTCCCCAGCAATGACGCCAAAAAGATGTTGTAATTCCCAGAGACAGCCTTGAGTTGCCAAAGACCAGTGCCTAGGACATCTTAAACAGTAGGGAGTATAAAGTATATTTCAGACTCATTATCAGCTTAGGACTCTCTACCTTTACAATTTGTGTAAAGCATCATCGTATGGATGGGACCAAACTACCTTCAGATTTAGCTAGTTATAAAGACACTGCAGAGACAAGAAGGGAATCTTCAATACATATATACTTCAGACAACTTAGAGACAGTTTTCGTCAGAGAGGGCCAGTTTCTCAATGATATATAGGTATTTTAAACAGAAAAATGTTTGCTGCGCTGAAAGTGAAAGGGGAGTACTAACTACCAATGAAATGGTGCTCGGAAAACATATTTCAACATGATATGGGCTTAGAAACTAAGAATCCATACATATCAATTAGTTCAGTAAGAGTAACATTCCACGATGTTTAGTACAGAGGAAATATGAATGATGTGTTAAGTGGAATGACATATCGTGTATGAGCCATATTTAAAGCGACATAAACCAGTAAAGCATGAGTACCAAACAACAATAAATTCATACCCGAGCCAGCAAGTCACTCGCATTCCAAAACACGATAAAAAGAAATTGGAAACAGGGGAGCGAACAATGATACAATATCACAAAGAAAGAGTCACGAACTATATCTCATCAAGACCGAAATCCTTACACCTAACTAGAACTTCTCTTTGCTGAAACCCCACGGGCTCTGTGTATTTGCATTGATAATTCCATGACAAGCATACAAAACTTTTACACTGCGAGTTTCTTCAGCAAATCTGGAACCCTTTTTTCTCATTAGATCTTACTTATATAGACTTCTTCCTATCTCAGCGAGAAGATATTTTTTGGAAAAATATCTTCTTCGCATAACCAAAATTTGTTAAGGGTCATTTTCAAAACAACAAAATTTATGATGAGGAATAAGGCCTCTCATCATGGGCAGTCAGGCGCGTGGCCATTTTCAAAAACAGAAAATTAAACAGTAGTCTGGTTGAAAAGTAAAATGCTGGAGTAGGGCGAGCAACCCACTCAAAACTTAAAAGAAACTAATTCAGTAAAAATTAAATAGGCCATTGAGGCCGAAACATGAGTTGACAATATTTCATAGGTGTGGAAGAGTTGAAGTAGTTGCTGATGCTGGAGGTGGGACATTCGCTGATGAGCTGGAAATTTGGTTTGCAAAATGCGTGCATCTTTTTTGGCAGTCGGCTGAAGGTTCTAGCATCACGAAGAATCCCTCCACTTTGACATAGGCTTGTGTGAGGGCGTTGAAACCCGCCTCCGTACGTAGCTTGTGCCTGATCAAGTGGAGGAGGAGAAACTCCTGGCTGAGAGCCGAAACAATGTTTTCACCCTTTAATCGAGCAATCTTATCTGTCAGGACATCTATCCGGTCTTTTTCTTCCTGCAGACGTGTTTTATATTCTGTCAACGGTTGTAGGACAGACGGAGTGGTTGGGTCCCAGCAAGATGGGAGTCTAGCTGCTGTAATCTCGTTCCACACTCCATCGAACCGGTCCACGTTTGATATTACCTGTTGCAAAGCTTTCAAAGCGGCATCTCAGGCTGCCTCTTTGTCGATGATTTTCTGACATTCGAAGGCCTCCATGAACCGACTCGGTATGCCGTGCTTTTCCACTTCGTCTGATTCTAACCCCTGCAAGAAAGAAATATAGCTTTTAGCATGCTGAGTTCTGCTGGATACATTGAGATCTGCCTCTTGGAATTTCCTGTTGAGATGGAGTATAGCAGCTTTGTTTTCCCCTATCATCTTCAGGAAAGCCCATTGTCCTGTCACTGCTAAGATTATGTCCGACCAGATTATACTCCTCGCTTCTCTGAGAGTGATATTTCCCTTCACGCGATTTTTGAGTTCAACGATTGTTTTCTGCTGGTAAGCTTTTGTCTTCCTCTCCTGCTCGATCTCTTTTTGTAGTGTTTCTATCCTCTTGCCATTCTCAGCTTCCAAACCTTCTAGATCGGTGATTTTATGCCTTGCGGTGATTGCCTGTTTCTCTAGCACGTCATTGGCAGCTTTCGTTGCATTCAGCTGCTCTACCAGTGGGCTTGTCTCTGGTGGGGCTGTAGCAGGCGGACAGTTGTGATTGTCCCAGGTGTTTTGCAACTCTGTCAACCTGCTCTGAAGGGTGGTGATTTTTTCAGCCAGCTTTTCTTTGTCTTCCCTCTCCCTTGCTAATGAGTGAGCCAATTCTGCTTTTTCCTTTCCCACTTGCACTAGCTCGGTCGTCTGGACATGGTGGGAGGCTGGTATGTTGGCCTTGCCTTTCATTGACATGAGCTCCTTTTGCAGTTGGTCTATCACAGCGCCTTGTGGGTCTGTTTCTCCCGTGTCTTTTCCTCTGATCTGGTCTTAGAGGAAACGTACTTGATTTTCTTGGGCACGACAGTTTGCCTACTCACTTTTCAAGGTAGCTCTCACCTGTTCATGTTTTTCCTCCAGCCTCTTCAGCGCAATGGTGACCCGCATCATTTTGTCTTTGAGCATATCACATACAGTCTGAAACAGGTTACACAGATCGGTCACAGGCACCTTTTTCATGTCGATTGCATGCTCGAGCACCTGATAGCTAGTAACACCTGAATTGGGATCCAAGAGGGTTTCTGCCATAGATAACACCAGGTGCTCTGTATCCACGTTCATGGAGGCAGAGACCCTGGTGTGATATTTCTCAACGTACCCCTCCAGCTCAGCTTTATTCTTATCTTGGATCGCTCTATTAGCCCGGTCTCTTTCCACTGCCCTTGGTGATATGATGGCCTGTGTGACTTCCGTGAAGTCGGAAGAGGTGGTACTATCCCTTAGCACCTTTATCCCTGCCTTACTTGTATCCAATTTGCCATACGTTGTGAATGGTTCTAGCAGTTGCTCATCTCCTATGACTTCCACCTCGCTGGAGGCTGTTTTTTTCTTTTTGTGAGGAGGAACTGCTCCTGATGTGCCTGCTTCTTCTCCACCCGTGCCTTTATTGACGCCTTCTTCCTCCCCTATGGCAGATGAATCTGTCTCCATCTGCGAAACCAAAGGCCAAATTTCGAGATTAGCCCTCCATTCCATGAACGGCCTTGGATCATGCATATAAGGTGCGGACTTGTTCCTTTTTCTTTTTTTCAAGATAATTTCCCATGGATCATAAGCCCAACCCTTTCCCAGCCTCAGGTCCAAACCCTGCAACATTTTCTCAAAAATTGGGAGAGCAAGTCTCGAATTCACCACAAAAGGGCCGATTTGGGTGGGGAGCCTCAGGATGTAACCCTTCTTGGCGGGGATAAAATGGATTTGATCGGCCTTGAGGGTCTGCCGGATGTATTTGAGCGCATAAACTCGACACACAGGAAACACTGGTAGCAGGTAAGGGGAAACTTCGGCTCCATAGACCCGAATTTCCGTGTAAGCATCGAATAGGAACCAATCCCCAATGATTTGGGATTTTCCGGCTTGCAACCAGTCCTTCATCTCTGGAAAGACCCTAAGTGAAGGTGCGTCGTGAATAATAGAATAGGCAATAGACATGAAACTATTCACAAAACTGGAATAACCCTCTCCCTTGGGTAGTTGGCGCACAAAGAAATTCCAATCGAAGACTGGACGGGGTTGGGAATTCTCCCGATATACCTTTTCTAAACCCAAACCCTCAAACTTATCAGCGTGTTGGTACAGGAAAAGATAGAAAATCATCGAACAAAAATGGAACTGACTGGTTTCTTGAAGCTCCTGGAACTGGGTTCGAATGGCGGTGGCAAGGAAACCAGGAATATCTAACACCACCCCCTTTTGAGACATGAGCCATAATAAATGGACACACACTGTGTAAATCTCTTCCGGACTTCCTATTCCTAAAAGACCGGCGATGAGGGAGAGGATGGGCCGAACTTCCTCTTCGAACAAACCTAATGGAAAAGGCTCTATGGCTAGGAGAGAAGTAACATGATTGTCGGTTATGGAGGAGATGAAGGCTTTATGATTCTCCCATGGCTGCTTGGTGAACTGGGCGGCTAGAGCTGCTTCGCCGAAACTGATATATGTGGCACTGGTGGGAAAGCGAAGGGCTTGCTTGATAATATCGGGCGAAAGGGAAAAAACTTTGTTCCCTTGTGGAGAGGTGAAAGTGCCGCGATGTTCGTCGAAAACGTCTTTGAGCCAGGAGATAAAATCAACTACAGAATGAACTTGAGGGGTAATTTGATCATACAGGCCAGACACGACCACTCGATATCGGTCTTTATTCCCAATATGACGTTTGAAAAGCTCAGGATTAATGGTGCTGATATGAAACGGGTATTGAGGGTCGTGGATCTCAGCTTGTAGGTCGATGAAGGGGTCGAACCCAGAAGGGTGTCTGGCTTCTCTGACCTGAGGGGTTTCTAGTTCGGCTTTCTTGGGTGTGCCCCTCCACATGACTGACATAACAAAGTTTTAAAAGACGAAAGGGAAAAGAGAAAACAAATGAAGGACGAAATACCTGTGCACAAGGAAATATTCTCAGGAAAACAATGCGGGGGGGTGCTGAAAGCGACTGGGTGGACCTTGGCACTAGTTTCCAATTAGTACGTACTGTAGTTGGAACCCTGAGAACTCTACTGGAGTAAAAAATGGGAAACTTTTATCTTTTGATTGAAGGGTTTGAGGTAAAAAGGCGGATAGGTAAACTAAATGAGGAAGAGAGTCGTAAGGGCTCTGACAGTGGAGCACGCGGCGTGTGAGGATTGGGTGTTGGTTGAAGACAGGTGAATGCTGCGTGCCAGATTTAACACTGGTATGAGGCTTAGTACCAGTTTACCTAAAGACTTACCTTACCTTCGTGCTGCAGTGAACCATACGATCCATGAAATATTTCATTCGTGGGGCATGTTAAATACACGGCGTATCGGACCTTAAAACCCATTTTTGGTTCTGCCACGTCGCCGAAACTCCACACTTCGCGCTGCCACGTCACCGCTTACCTCGGGCCCATCCCAACGACTATTCAATACAATTCTGTGGGGGTATAATTCTGTTTCCCCTCCCGTCTCTCGACCCCCGCGGAATTCCTTGTGTGTAGAATTTCCTCACATGCTTGTCTTGGGGTGCGTTTAATCCATTTAACTCCTCCCGCTTTACGCCTTTCGTATTATATGTTTGCGCCTTTTAACCCTTAAATTGCGCATACTTTATTTTAAACACACATTTTTCACATCCTCATTTCTCATTTCGGTCCATCTTTTAAATATATCGACGCCTGCCATCGTATTTAATATACCTCTGTCCAAAGATCCATCTATAAAGAATGGTTGGTGCTACTTTGTGACCAACAGGAGGAAGAATAGGATGAAGAGGAATCATATGAGGAATAGGAGGAAGTAAAAAAAGAAGAAGAAGAAGCAAAGAAAGCACAAGGAAAGGCTACAATTTCTCATTGTTCAATTTTTGCATGTTTATTGTAATGTTCCCAAATCGGGACAGCTAGCAATCCATGGCTGGAAAACGAATTTTCCAGAAATGGTGACAGCAAGATTTGATACCAAGACCTGGATCTCTTAGACCATTGTGTCTAAGATCAAAATTCAATATTTGGGGCAAAATAAATCCTTCTAGAGTGGTTAAACAGATCTCCCACTACTAGATATCCTCAGAAAGTGCCCGGTGAGGGACTGCAACAATTCTTGAACAAGAAATTGAAAGACAACGTTATTTTACAACCATGAGCATACGAAGATCTGAATAGCCATAAAATAATTTTATAGCAACAAAAGAGTACAATTTCTTGAGGAAACATCCACTCAAGAAAGGCAATACAAGCCTCAACAAGACATGTACATGAAAATAGAGAACATTGTTATTTCTGCATAAACCCAAGCTATGACGACGTAGTTTATAAGAGATACTACTACATATTACATAGTAACTGAAATATATGACAATATATGGCTCAAATAAAGTGGGAGAGAAAATCTCTAACCCCTGAAAGCAACAATACAACAATCCTCCAAGGGATTGGTTGAAATACACAAAATGGCAAAAATGTCGGAGTTGCTGGGTAGCAGCTGCAACTCAAATATGGAACTGGATAAATAAGGTTGAAGATGATGAGAAATATGAAGTAGACCTTCTCCAATGGATCTCCAAAGTGGAAGGCTGCTCCTTACACTTGAGATCTCACCCTCCAATCAATCTGCAAACCCTCACTGTAGATACTTCACGAAAATAACGCATTCACTAAGAGGGACTGCACAGTCATTGGAATAGAACACTATGGCCAAGTTCCAATATTTGAAAATAAGCTCCCAAGATTCTAGTATGATCTCCCAAATAAAGGAAATACTCTCTCTCTCTGAAAAACAAGAGATGGTAGAGGTGTTGTGGAGTCTCCACTGCAACACCCTACAACACAAAGTTATGCTGCTGCAGCAATAAAATTGTCCAGGAGGAGGATGCTTTGGCCTTGAGCCAAGAGATGTGGAAAATCAAGAACCAACCTTCAAGAGGCCTCTCAGGAAGGTAAGGAAATCCTAAACAGTAATTCCCTGACAATTCTTGCTAAACAAAAAAGAATGCACAATTTCTGAATAAACATGAAATGAATAATACAAGCATGAATAACAATGGATCTCCTCCTCTCCATATATAGTCAGTGAAGGCTCTCTCTCTCCATGGGCTCCATCCACTAGGGTTTCCTCCATAAAGGAATATTCCCTCCTCTATCTTTGCGTTGTCCCATGTAGTGCTTTCTACCTCATACACAACGAAGTTTGACTTGGTCAAACTTAACCAAGCCTCTTTGCAAAATGTCCCCTTTCACACATGAGGGTGTGAAATCTAGTTCTAAGGCTGATCCCCTTTCATACTAGAGGGATTTTATCCATGTTATTATTATTAATGGGCCTACTCACCCAGTTATTCAACTTATAAGTGAAATTATCAAAATCTAATGTTCCAATCTATTGAAGGCAAAAATTATGAACATTACAGTCCTCCCCTCCCAAAATTTGCTTGTCCCCAAGAAACTAAAAGGATAGAACTAGAAGGTCTCCACTCAAGGCATGGAGTCTAAAATGTGACGAGGAACATCTTCCCCATGTGGATCCTCCATCCCCAAGAAAACATCCAAACAAAATGAGCCAACTCCCAATAAGGCAACTCCTGAAAATCTCCTTCCACCTCAAGCTCCGGAAATGAAGGTGGGCTGAAAATATGAACTTGGAAAGAATCATATCTTACCCCATGCTATCCTTCTCTCCACTTATGATAAATGTAGAGTGTGTGCTGATCCTGGGCTGCAAAATTATTTCCCTCAAATGGAAAAGTGAAGAAAAATCCTCCAAAGAGTTCTCCTCCAACATTGAAGAACAAGCTGGCCCAAAACAATCCATCCATGAGGAATAGGAAAATATCATCATAGAGTACCCCAATGAGAATTTTGCTTCAAGTTATACATGATTATACAACACAGTTTCATCCACTACAATCTCAGAAAGGAATATGGCAAGTGACATACAAAATCCATCACATCTACTAAGGAATAGTAAATGGTTGAATATAACAACAATACAAGACCAAACACTTGCCCATGGCTGTACAATGGATGACTATCGAGTCCATGGTCCACCTCAAAAGAGAACACACATGTAGTAGTGGTGGCCATATCTTCTTCCATGCTCCCATTGGAACATGTAGTGCATAAAATGTGAGAATTCTTCCCACTCAAGGACACATCCAACTCATGTGTCTCTCACATAATCATGCTTCTTATACAAATATGATCCATATCAGCAAATAATTCATGATCAGCAATATAATGAATAAAATTCTGAAGGTTTCAAGTGATGCAAGAAGGTACCAACAACTTTCCCAAAAGTGACAGCGCAGTTTTACAAGTTGCTGCTTGAGAAATGTACAAGGCAAAATGTTTCTCTTTACATGGTTAATCATGCATGTCTTTAGATGATAAATGTTAGAGTGCATAAGATGAAAATACATGTGATTATAAAACATTTTCCCAAGGTCACATAAAATATCACTTCCTCCATCATATATATTGGCCCAATAAATCTCATGGAGCAATGTGACAAGCTTGCCCTCTTGTGAAGCAATGCACTGAATATGAATGGTAAGGGCATCAAAATATCGTGTTATATAATCCATGGATGTAAAAACAATATTATTACCATATTTTGAGAGCAAAATGATGCATGTGTATATGAATGATCCCTCCATAGTAGTATGGTACATTCCTAGGAAGAGAAATGAACCATATGTGGCATAAAGATCACCCTACTTATACTTGGAAATCCAAGTCAAGAAGATCATATAAAGTGAGGTCATACTAGTGTAATAGATGTCTCCATCCACTACTCCATCAATCTCACCTCCTCTTTGTCCTCCAAGTCCATCAAGTGTGAAGTGATCCTGGGGAAACTCCATCAATAACCCCAAGCTCTCAAGTGACAACACTATTGGCCTATGCAAATGATCTTTGGCCAACTCATAGCTCCATTATTTGACATGCTCCTTGTCAAATATGTCTTTCATAATGTTGCAATACATAAGAATCTCCTCCCAAGGTGGAAGTACCTTCCTATCATCAAAATCCATGGAGATAATTCCTTCTCCTCCTCCTGCAACATCATGCAAAGTGTGAGAGCAAATATGCTCTTTCTCTCCCAAAAACAAGCAAAGTAACAAAGCATTTTGTTGCCTCCCCATACTTTCATCATAAAAATCATGTGATGAAGACACAATTAATGATATGAATATCACATCAACACCATGCATCCATACTCTATGTTGCTCAATGATGCAAGTATCCATCCTCCTACTCTTAAGAAGAGTGTTTTCCAAGTGATGGCCAAACTCTTTCAAGAGTAACCAGTGCAGCCAAGCCTCCTGCTGCCTGGTAACATAAATTTGCAAGTAGCCTCCCAGCTCCTTTCTCATCAAAAACATCCACTCAACCACTTGTGGATGCTTCCTCCTTCTCTTCATCTTGGTACTCCTCCCGTGAGGGCTACCATCCTCCCAAATCAAACTCATGTCTTTACACTTCATGGGATTTTGAAATGCAATCTTCTCAAGGATCAATGAGACCCTATCAAGACCCAAATAGGTGGTAGGAAAAAACCTCCCATCATGATGTGTATGGCTCAAGGAATGTCCAACACAAGCATGAGCGATGTTATCCATCCTAAGATGTCCTCCATCTTCTATCTTCTCTTGTTAGAAAGGAAGAAAATCATTGCACTCCATGGTGTGTTGAAGTGCACCTCTGATGAGATCTCTCCTTGAGACCTCCCTCTCAACAATAGTCTTCCAAAACCAATGAGGTCTTGGATATGAAAGTATAATTTCCTCATTGAGCTAAGAGGAGCTCATTGAGAAAGTGTCATCTTGAAGGGAGAAAGGGTGTCTCACTGCAAGATGTCTACTATCACCCTTCAAGGATTCAAACCCTAAGCTCCAATGTGATATGCAATCCAAAAAAGGCTCATGAAGACGAAGGTTTATTTCCTCCTTGAATGTTTTTATGTTGCACAGTGCAGTGCAACTAAGCTACTCTATGGTAGCAATGGGATTTGACCCTTGGTCATGCAAAAGTAAATCTCCACATTGATCAAAAGAGTTTGCTGTAATATAATCTTGATGTGCATTTGGAACTTATTGTAGGGTTACAAGAGTTCCCTCCTCCAACGTGTTGGCTACTCCAACTGTTGATGCATGTGGCTGCTCCTCCATGAGTGTGATAGCGTTATTAGAAGGCTCCTCAAGTGGTGGTGTGGTCTCCCCTTATTTTTCCCTTTCATCATCAAAGGTTTTGACCAACCCTTGGATGAAATTTGCAAAAATTTTCTCCCTTGCATGGCTCAAGTGGTTGCTCCACCAATCATAGGCTTCACCCTGTAGTATTTACTTATAAATCTTTATATATCTAGAGAAAGATAGATTAAATTCTCTGTTTGTTGCTAGACTATCCTCTGATACTAAGGAGATCGGTCTTGTCCGCAAGATCGATTTATCCGGCCAACAAATTGGTGATCTTTATATAGATATATCACGATTTATAAGTAAATGCTAAAAAGGTGTTATTATCCTACCTTGATCCAGTTCTTGTTTTTAGTAGTCGTCCTTCAGTCGTCCGAAAGATTTATCTTCGAAGATCTGCAATCACAAACAAACAAACATCAAATAGCACCTACATAGCATATATTCATAGATCATATCCATTATGGTGATCTAGGAATCCATAAAATAAACAATCAGTTGACAACTTATTGAGAAAAACAAAATTATTTGTATTAACTTTGAAATAGTAGAAGAACCTTACAACCTTTTCAGCCTTGATGTTGAACAGGTCTTCCCAGGGTCCGAAGCAGGAATTTCCATTACTCTGACAAGCCTTGCACTCTTCCAACTGAGATACATACAGGTATGTAATATTTCCTCATAAAATATCAGTTAAAGGATTCTAAGTTCCAACAGCACTTTACCTCAAATAACACTAAAGCTTGAACTCCTCAATTGTCTAGTTGTTTTGTAACCCTTTAAGGCTGCCCTATGCCTCTTTTATAGTGAAAAAGAGGAGGTTACAGTTCCACCTATGAAGGGATAGAATCCTCCTTCAAAGGGATAAGCTCCTCACATCAAGGGGTTAGCTCCTTAAGGCATGGGATACATGAACCTAAAAAGAGCGGACTTGCCACCGCAAGATTCCTTCCAGAAGCTTCTAGAAATGATTGAAAGTGAGCTTTTTGAGTTTACTTGCACCTTTTTAATCTTTTACAGGGGTCCGCATCCTTAACTGTTAGGTCCCTATATGACTAGTATAGTCCCTTATTGTTGTTAGTGTAACCCCCTTATTGTTATTATTGTACCCTTGTAACCCCCATTTTGTTATTATTGTGCCCTTAAATTATTATTGTTAGGTTAGCTAGGATTACATTGTGGCCCACTAGGATTACATTATGGCCCCATGGACTCCTATATATAGAAAGGAGGTTTTGTAAATTGTATCATCAAATAATTGTTCATTTATGTAATGTATTGGAGGTTGCCCCCTCGAAGTGGCTCATTTCTAAGGCGTTGATATCTCTTTTCTTCTATTTTTGGAGCTGGTTACACAACATTTGGTATCAGAGCTTTGGATTCTAGGGTTTCGTTGCTCCAAACAGGTCATCGTGGAATTTTCGCTATAACTTTTTTTCTACGAAGTTTCAGAAGCTGAAATTTTTATGGTGTGAATCCGAAATCCTAAGGAAGATTTTCTAAAAATTTTAGAGCTTGGTTCGCAATATTTTCAGAGATATGATCTATGGAAGTTAGGTCTTTTTTCAGGCTCCTAAATAGGTCATCATGGAATTTGCGCTATAATTTTTTTTCTACAAAGGTTCAGAATCTAAAATTATTATGGCACTGCGAAGTTGAAATCCTAAAGAAATTCGTCAAAAAATTTTAGAGCTTGGTTCACAACATTTTTTGAGATATGATATGTGGAAGGTAGTGCTTTTTCAAGCTCCTGATTTTCATCTCAAAGAGGTGATCGTGGGAAAAGTTCAATAACTCTCTCTCTGGGCATCGGATTGGATTGCCGTAAAAAGTGGTCACAATTACACAGACTTTAGTTTCGTGGCTATAAATTTCAGAGACGAAGGATGAAATAGTGACACGTGGCAAGTCATACAAGTTCGCTCTATTGAACCAGTCCATAATTAGGTCATTGTGGGAGATTGGACACAACTTTGTCTGGGAGAATTCAAATCAGGTAAGACCTGTGGAATTCGAAATATAATTCAGAGGGCTATGTTGGTACCGAAAATCAAATATTAAAGTGCTACAATCACAAAGATAATCTAATTTAAATATCGAGCTCCTCAAAAGCAAGAAAAAGGTGTGTATTTTTTTCTGAATTGCATAAGTCTTGTTTGAAGAATCAATTTGAATTGATTCCAAGGGCATATTGTAGAATAGATATCAGTATTGGGTTCTAAAAGATGCCCCATAAAAATAATTCAACACCCATTAAGCCTTCAGAAGGCTTTACTATGACTCATGAAGATGAAGAATTGCAACATGATCAATCAAAATTACAAGAGCAAGTGCAACAAATTTCACTCTCGCAAAGAGCAACAAAAAATGAAATGGAAGTTTTTAAGAAAGGCGTGGAAGCTAAGATGGATGGCGTGCAAGCTAAGATGGATGGCATGGAATTTGGCATGGAAGCTAAGATGGATGACATGAAATACAACATGGAAAACATGAAGAATGATCTAAAAACAGACATCGAAGGTTTGACAAAGTTGATACAAGAAATGTTTCCTAATGGTGAAAAGATAGTAGAATAACCTCATGATGAGAAAAAAATCAATGTTAATCATCATTTTATAGACTCTAATGTTGGCGAGAAGAACCACCATATTCCAAAAATGGACATGAGGAAGTTTGATGGAAAGGATCCTATAACATGGATACTACAGATGGAGCAATATTTTGATCTCCATAACGTGCAAAACACACAAAAGGTACACATTGCAACTTTACATTTAGAACAAAATACATTTGTATGGCATCGATGGCTTTGATCCCGTAAAAAAATTGTCCCTTGGTCAATTTTTACAGAAGAAATGATAGCACATTATGAGGATACAAAGAGAAACACCTTCTTTAGCCAATTGATAAATCTCAAACAAAAGGGTTTAGTGGGGCAGCACATTGAGGAATTCCAAAAATTGAATATAAGGGTAACTGATATTCCAGAGGAACACAGGATCGATCTCTTCATAGACACTTTAAAGGATAATATCCAACATGAAGTTCGCGTTTTGGAACCAGATTCATTGGAGAAGGCATTCAGGTTGGCAAGAAAATTTGAATGTAAAATAATGGCGACAAGGAAGCCTACCACTCAATTCTATAAAGAAGGAAGTGTTGCTACGCCTAGATTTCCACAACCTACAAGGTTGACACCACAACAATTGGAAGAAAAAGAGAAAAAGGGCTTTGCTACAGTTGTGATAGAAAATACACTAAAGGTCATAAGTGTGCTGAGAAGAAATTATTTTACATAGATTGTGAAGAGGAAGAAGAAAATGAACAAGAAGAGGATATACACCAGGAACCAACCCTAGAAGAGGAAGAAATGAGTCCGGCCATATCATGTAATGCATTGGCAGGAATTACCACTCCTCAAACTCTCAAGATAGAAGGACATATCAAGAAGAAAAAGGTAATAGTGTTGATTGATTCAGGTAGTACCCATAATTTTATTCATTTTAAGGTAGCCAAGGAATTCAATTGTTTCCTATACCCAGCACCAGAATGTCAAGTGATGGTTGCAAATGGAGGAACTATAAATTGCTCTGGAAAATGCCATAATGTCAAGCTAACCATGGGGGAATATGTATTGATTAGTCCAATGCTTTCCATTCCTACGGGAGGTGCTGATGTTATACTAGGAGTACAATGGTTACAATCTTTGGGGACAGTAGCTTTTAATTTTTAAGAAATTTTCTTGAATTTTTTTTCAGAAGGAAAGGAAGTCGAATTAAGGGGTATTGAAGGGAAGCCGGGAAGGATAATAAGCTCTAATGTCATGACAAAGCTTCTAAAGAAAAAACAACGAGGCGTAATTGCACAATTATGCTCACTAGAAGTTCCGACATCAAAATCATCTATTTCTGCAGATCTCCAACAAGTCTTGGACAATCATTCCAAGGTGTTTGAAACTCCCAAAGGACTCCCACCTATTCGTGATCATGATCATGCTATTCATTTGATTCCAGGAAGTGTTCCTCCAAACATCAGGCCTTATAGATATCCTTACTTCAAAAAGAGCGAAATTGAACGTATGATTGCAGAAATGTTAGAGGCGGGTATAATTCAACCTAGTCAAAGTTCTTTCTCTGCTCCTGTGGTATTGGTACACAAGAAGGATGGATCATGGCGAATGTGTCCGGATTATAGGGAGCTCAATAAGCTCACCATTAAAGATAAATTTCCCATTCCTGTGATTGATGAATTATTGGATGAATTACATGGAGCAATTTATTTTACCAAGTTGGATCTTCGTTCGGGATATCATCAAATTAGAATGAAGACTGAAGATATTCCAAAAACAACATTTCGAACTCATGAGGGTCATTATGAATTTTTGGTCATGCCTTTTGGCCTTATCAATGCACCTTCTACATTTCAAGGGTTGATGAATTCCATTTTCAAACCCTTCCTTAGAAAATTTGTGCTAGTATTGTTTGATGATATACTAATCTACAACAGGTCTTGGAAGGATCATGTTGAACATGTTGACAGGGTGCTCAAACTATTGCAGGAGAAACAATTATATGCAAAAACATCCAAATGTTTCTTTGGAGTACAAGAGGTGGAATATCTGGGTCATATTGTATCTCATGAGGGTGTTAAAGTAGACCCTAACAAAATTAAAGAAATTAATGAATGGAAAGTCCCCACAACCATAAAGCAGTTGCGAGGATTTCTCGGGTTAACGGGGTATTATCACAAGTTTGTTAAGAATTATGGGAGAATAGCAGCACCTCTAACAACATTATTGAAGAAAGATGCATTTTCATGGACTCCTGAAGCAACTAAGGCCTTTGAACATCTTAAATAGGCAATGTGCCTAGCACCGGTCTTAGCTACGCCAGACTTCACAAAAACCTTTATTGTGGAATGTGATGCCTCAGGAAATGGAATTGGTGCTATTTTAATGTAGGAAGGAAGACCCATTGCTTTTGAAAGTCGTCCAATCAAAGGAAAGTATTTACAGAAACCTATTTATGAGAAGGAAATGTTAGCAATACTGCATGCGCTAAAGAAATGGCGAACTTACCTAATGGGAAGACACTTCAAGGTAAAAAATGATCATGATAGTCTTAAACACTTTTTGGAACAACAAATATCTTCCGAAGAGCAGCAAAAATGGGTCACAAAGATGTTGGGTTATGACTTTGAAATAATCTACAAAAAAGGAAAGCTTAATGTTGTTGCAGATGCACTCTCAAGAAAGAATGAAGAGGTGGAAGCATTGCTTTGTACCATTTCTATTATCCAACCAGATTGGATAACCGAATCAAGAGATGAATGGAAGAAGGACAAAGATGTATGGACACTCATTCAAAAGTTGCAGCAGGATCCTAGTACATCTGATACATTTAGTTGGAAAAATGATTCCTTATGGTACAAAGATCGCTTATATCTTTGTAAGAATTCCCAACTAAAACAAAATATTCTTCTGGAATTGCACACTTCTCCTTTAGGAGGACACTCAGGATTTTTAAAAACTTACCACGGGGTGAAGAAAGAATTTTTTTGGGATGGCCTTAAATCTGATATTCAAAAGTTTGTGGCGGAATGTTTGGTTTGCCAGCAGAATAAAGTGGAAACAATTAAGACCCCAGGACTTCTACAACCTTTATCCATTTCAAGTCAACGTTGGGAGGAGATTTCAATGGATTTTATCACAGGTTTACCTAAGTCCGAAGGAAAGAGTGTCATCATGGTGGTAGTTGATAGAATTACCAAGTATACACACTTTTGTGCATTATCTCATCCATTTAAAGCAAGTACAGTTGCTACTACATTTATGGATAGAATTCAAAAGCTACATGGAAGCCCAAGGGTTATTGTGAGCGACAGAGATCCCATTTTTACTGGAAATTTTTGGACGGAGTTATTTTTTTGTTTGGGTACTCAATTAGCTCATAGCTCATCTTATCATCCTCAATCTGATGGTCAAACTGAGATAGTAAATAAATGTTTGGAAGGATATCTTCGTTGTTTTGTATCGGATAAACAAACACAATGGGTCAAGTGGTTACCTCTCGCTGAATGGTGGTATAACACTTCCTTCCATACTGCAGCAAAAATGACCCCATTTATGGAACTTTATGGATATCATCCACCATCCATCACATCATATTTAAGGGAAAATTCGAAGGTTCAAGCGGTGGAAGATCACATCGAGCATCAGCAAGAAGTTCTCCAACTCTTAAAGGATAACCTGAATTTGGCACAAAATCGAATGAAACAACAGGCAGATCAACATCGCAGCGAGAGAAGTTTTGATGTAGGAGATTGGGTATTTTACGGCTACAACCATACAAACAAATGTCCCTCAAGCAAGCTAAGAAGGATAATAAATTATCGCCAAAGTACTATGGTCCTTACGAGGTGTTGCAAAAGATTGGTACTATGGCATACAAATTGGAGCTTCCTGCTTCTTCGCGAGTACATCCAGTTTTCCATGTTTCGTGCTTAAAGAAGGTTATAGGTAAAAATCTTCCAGTTCAAACAATATTGCCAGAACTTGATGAGGAAGGAAAAATCATATTGGAACCGGAAGCGGTCACGGAAACAAGAACTCGACAACTACGGAATCGATCGATTTCAGAGTATCTCATCAAGTGGAAGAACTTACCCACTGAAGATTCTACATGGGAGGATGAGAATTTTATACAGAAGCACCCAAAGCTACTCAAGTGTTGAGGACAACAATTTTTTGAAGGAGAGGGGCATGTTAGGTCCCTATATGACTAGTATAGTCCCTTATTGTTGTTAGTGTAACCCCCTTATTGTTATTATTGTACCCTTGTAACCCCCATTTTGTTATTATTGTGCCCTTAAATTATTATTGTTAGGTCGGCTAGGATTACATTATGGCCCATGGACTCCTATATATAGAAAGGAGGTTTTGTAAATTGTATCATCCAAGAATTGTTCATTTATGTAATGTATTGGAGGTTGCCCCCTCGAAGTGGCTCATTTCTAAGGCGTTGATATCTCTTTTCTTCTATTTTTGGAGCTGGTTACACAACATTAACACAGAGAAAGTGCGGTCAGGTACGCAGGAGACATGACCATTAGGTGCGGGACCACAGGTAAGACAAAGAGAAAGTGCGATACCAGAGTTTTAGAGACTTTTGAGAGCTTTTCTCTTATTTTTAACGCTTGACATGAGGAAATCATGTTTTTAGACTTGCAAAGGAGGAAAGTATGAGTGATAATGAGCTCACATGGACAACGAAATGTCAAGGTGACAATTTTCAGTGCAACAGATTGCCCCTTAAAGTGCGAAGTCCATAATAGATGAAGATAGAGTCTGTCATGTATGAAGAGTGAAGTACTTTATCATTTCAAGGATCATCATGTGGACACCCCATTCGGAACCTGTAAAAACATTCAATGCAAAATATATATATGTAGACATATCATCACTAAGGTAGGCATTCCCATACTCAGATCAAAACTAACTAGAAAACTGATTTTCTAATACATCAACAGTATAGACATGTGTAGACACAGTATGGACGTAGCCATATGTTTATGAATAGTCCACTATATAAATGAATAACGAAATTCCTCGCAACCTGGATGGTAGAAACTAGATCCAGGGTCTTTATTTCCGCTTCCCGAACTAGTACGATTCTATCCATGTGAATGAATGTGTCGAAGTCAAACATGGTAGAAACCACTTGATTACCAGTCAATCATGTGAACTGTTAAAAAGTGTGAGAGTAATCACCAGTAATGTCAATGGCTCTCAAATTACTTAGTACAATCCATGAAATGTGAATGAATGAGCTAAAGTCGAACATGTCACAGAATCATTCAATCGAAGGTCAATGATGCAACCTGTCGTCGAAGGCGAGAAACCTGCCATTAAGGCATGCAGATTTCAAGGTACTGATGATTTCTAGATCGAATTCCTAGATAATGAGCTGTCATCGATAGAAAGTGATCCGTCGTAGGCAAGCCCACAATACGAAATCATAGATCAAGTTTTGAAGAAATATATTGGCAAGGACTGACTCAGGGATGGTCAAAATGGAAGACAAATATTTTGCAGATGAATGGTTTGTTTGAACTGTCCTCTTGAACAAATAACGACACTGCAGATGGCTTGGTGACAATTTACCCAAAGCTAATACCCAGAAACTGGCTGAAGACTTTCAATATGGTTTGATTAACTGTTAGGCAAAGGATTTTCCCAAACCATGTGAACAAAAGTGTCATGTTCAAGAGTGATTAACGGTTTTCCAAAAATCAAAATGTAACAAACAGGTTCGTTTTTCTCTCTTTTCCCCCACCATTTATGGCAAGTACCTCTTTATTTTTGACAAGCTTGAGGAGGATAACATTTTCTTATTTATAAGCTCATCCTTTGGATGAGTCCAACTTAGTTTAAAATTCGAACCCTAAGAAGGAGTGGTTCGTTCTTGCTTAAAATTGAACAGGTCCTTTACTATTAAATTTTAACGAGTCCAGTATAGGAGAAACTCGATGTTTTTAAATTTTAGGGAGTTAGAAGAAAAAACTTAAGAAAACTCCATGGGTGTAATTTTTCGTAAATTTAGTCTCTCAATCCCGAAAAAGGATAAAATAATGCAGGAGATAACTCTATTGACCGTAATTAGTCAACGTATACCTTTTTTGTAAATAGTCCATTTCAGTTCGTAAAAGGGGTAAACTTATACTGAAGGGACGATCATTCATTTACTTTAACGAGTTCAAATAGTCAAGTACTCGGCAATCTTTTCATTTTTAGAGAGTCTGAAAAGGGCTTAAAAGAGAACTCCAGGGTTTCGCTTTTTCATAAGTTTTAATGAGTTCGAAAAGGGGATAAAAATGTACTCATGGTTTCGCTTTTTCTGTAAATTTTAATGAGTTCAAAAAAGTGATAAAAATGTACTCATGTGGCCAAATTTCAATTTAATTTACAAGCAAGAAAAGATGGAAAGAACTCGGACTTTTCATGTGTTTTACGAGAACGAAAGATAGCAAAATAATCTCAAGATTTTCATGAGTTTAACGAGTCTTGAAAATAATAACCGAAATGGACTCAAGATAGGTTTCATTTTTATACAAGCTTGAAACATAAGAAAATTTATGCTTGAGATAGGTTTTAATGCCCCCTAAGCATAACTTCTAGAGCGCATGCCCCCCCCCAACTTCATTTCATTCAACGAAACAGATTACTAGTAATTAATAGATGAATGAAATGAAGGTTCATTTACAAGATCATATGAAAGACCTGACCTAAAAATGTAAGAAAATTCTGCAAAAACTAAAATAACTAACCTAAATATACGACTTAACATTTACGAGATCTAGTCAAAGACTCGACTCAATTAGGGGAAGATTTGTTTCATTTTTTAACGAGCTTGACATAGGAAAAGAACTATGCTCATGCCTAATTCATTTTTTTATGAGGTTGACTCGGTAACAGGAACCATCCTCAGAAACTACTTATTTCTAATCTATCAATCTACTCTCTACAATCTACCTACTGATTCATTTTTTAATGAGGTTGACACAGGAAAAGAACTGTCCTCATACTTGATTCATTTTTTAACGAGGTTGACTCAGTAAAAGGAACTATCCTCACACTCACTGATTCATTTTTTTAGCGAGGTTGACACAGTAAAAGGAACTCTCCTCACATCAAGGGGTTAGCTCCTTAAGGCATGGGATACATGAACCTGAAAAGAGCGGACTTGCCACCGCAAGATTCCTTCCAGAAGCTTCTAGAGATGACTGAAAGTGAGCTTTTTGAGTTTACTTGCACCTTTTTAATCTTTTACAGGGGTCCACATCCTTAACACAAAGAAAGAGCGGTCAGGTACACGGGAGACATGACCATTAGGTGCAGAACCGCAGGTAAGACAAAGAGAAAGTGCAATACAAGAGTTTTAGAGACTTTTGAGAGCTTTTCTCTTATTTTTAAGGCTTGATATGAGGAACTGATGTTTTTAGACTTGCAAAGGAGGAAAGTATGAGTGATAATGAGCTCATACGGACAACGAAATTTCAAGGTGACAATTTTCAGTGCAACACACCCTCCAAGTGCAACGTTGAGATTTCAACAGCTTCTTTCTCTACTACAGGATGTAGAAAGAAAAATTCCACCAACTCTTTCACCCAAGTTCTTGCAGTAGATGACCCATCAAAGGTAGACAACATAAATCTATTGCCTTTGATTTATTTATTTTTACATGGTCTCTTCTCTTCCTTCAATTGGATGAAATGAGGAAAATCTAAAGTCTCCTTGAAGCCTCTAGGTTGAGATCTATACTCAACAAGGTAATCACTCAGAATTTGATGATCCAAGTGTCTTCCATGCTCAATGTCTTCCTCTTGATGAGAATAGGAAGTGCATGGTCCTTCCTCTTCTTCTTCAATCTTCTTGACCTCCTTGGAGAAGTCTCCTCTAGATCTGAAAATAGATGAGAATAAACTCATATTCTTCAACATTCTGAATTTCTTGGGCTTAGAATCATAGGCTAAGCCAATAAAGTTGCTTTGATACCACTGTAATGTTCCCAAATTGGGACAGCTAGCAATCCATGGCTGGAAAACGTATTTTCCAGAAATGAAGGCAGCAGGATTTGATACCAAGACCTGGATCCCTTAGACCATTGTGTCTAAGATCAAAATCCAAGATTTGGGGCCAAATAAATCCTTCTATAGTGGTTAAACAGATCTCCCACTACTATATATCCTTAGAAAGTACTCAGTGAGGGAGTGCAACAATTGTTGAATAGGAAATGGAAAGACAACGTTATTTTACAACCTTGAGCATATGAATATCTGAATAGCCATCAAATAATGTTATAGCAGAAAAAAAGTACAAGTTCTTGGGGAAACATCCACTCAAGAAAGGCAATGCAAGCCTCAACAAGACATGTACATGAAAATAGAGAACACTGCTATTTTTGCATAAACCCAGGCTATGTGGACGCATTTTATAAGAGATACTGCTCCATATTACATAATAACTGAAATATATGACAATATATGGCTCAAATAAAGTGGGGGAGCAAAGCTCTAACCCCTGAAAGCAACAATACAACAATTCTCCAAGGGATTGGATGAAATACACAAAATGGAAAAAATGTCAGAGTTATTGGGCAGTAGCTGCAACTCAAATATGGAACTGAATAGAGAAGGCTGAAGATGATGAGAATTCTAAAGTATAACTTCTCCAATGGATCTGCAAAGTGGAAGGCTACTCCTTACACTTGAGATCTCACCCTCCAATCAATCTGCAAACCCTCACTGCAGATATTCCATGAAAATAACGCAGTCACTAAGAGGGACTGCACAGTGAGTGGAATAGAACACTATGGCCAAGTGCCAAGATCTTCAAATCAACTCCCAAGCTTCCAGTCTGATCTCCCAAAGAAAGGAAAGACTCTCTCTCTGAAAAACAAGAGATGGAAGAGGTGTTGTGGAGTCTCCATTGCAACACCCTACAACACAAAGTTATGCTGCTACAGAAATAACGCTGTCCTGGAGGAGTATTCTTTAGCCTTGAGCCAAGAGATGTGGAAAATGAAGAACCAGCCTTCAAGAGGCCTCTCAAGAAGGTGAGGAAATCCTAAACATGAATTCCCTGACAATTCTTGCTAAACAACAAATAATGCATAATGTCTGAATAGACATGAAATGAATAATACAAGCATGAATAACAATGACTCTCCTCCTCTCCATATATAGTAAGTGAAGGCTCTCTCTCTCCATGGGCCCCATCCATTAGGTTTTCCTCCATAAAGGAATATTCCCTCCTCTATCTCTGTGTTGTCCCATGTAGTGCTTTCCACCTCATACACAACGAAGTTTGACTTGGTCAAACTTAACCAAGCCTCTTTGCAAAATGTCCCCTTTCACACATGAGGGTGTGAAATCTAGTTCCAAGGCTGATCCCCTTTCATACTAGAGGGAATTTATCCATTTTCTTATTATGAATGGGCCTCCTCACCCAATTATTCAACTTATAAGTGAAATTATCAAAATCTAATGTTCCAATTTATTGAAGGCAAAAATTAGGAACATTACATTTATTGAGATATGAAATTGTATTCTCTATATTCTCTGTCTTTTACTACAACGTTTAAAAAATCCCCATCCCTCTCCTCCTTTCACAAGGGAAAGGAAATCAAGTTTCAAATATTGTGAAAATAAAACATAATCATATTTTTGTTGGACCAGCACTTTACATTATATTTTCCCGAGATTTATATCTACATTCAATCATCTCATTTTTAGATCTTATAAAACAATATTATTATTAAAAAAATGTGTTATAATTTATAAAAATAAATATAAATAAAAAAAATTATTAATTTAAAATCAAATATAAAAACAATACAAAATATAAATATTTTTTCCAAATTTTTAAAAACTTAAAATAATCAATATCAAATTCATATATATAAACTTAGATCACAACTTTATTTTAATTCATATATAAACATTTCATAATATGGAATTTCATATGAAGAAATGAAAATATATATGTGTTTTTGTAAATCTCACATAAAATGATAATCTTCCATTATGAGTTAAAATGAACTTAACCTCTGGATAAGGTTGGGAAACGAACATAATAATAATATATAGAAATGTCAATATATATGACATCTAATCATTCAAGTAAACATATGAATTACTTGTCTTATTTTATATATATAGAGAAAATTTACCTATCATTTCCCATCACTACTCTTTAATACTCGTGACACCTACTCCATTATCTAGTTGGACCATGTCATCAAACTTTTTAAAACGTGTTGTTTTCCTAGGCATTTTCTAATATAATAATGAAACTTAAACGAATAATAAGTTCCCAATAAGCCATGATTCAAACAACGACGAAAATTGATTTGATGTAATGGACATCCAATGAATTTAATTATTTAATGATATGATATGCACTTTATATTCTTTAAGATTCTCTAAAATTGAAATTGATAATTGTGGAAATCTTCAATTGTGTGTGCAGCACTTCAAGATTCTCGAGGACCGTGAATGATAATTTATTATAAACTTTATAATTAGTGGTTGGCAACATATGAATCCCATTAAGGTTTTTCCTTCCTTTTTAATATAGATTACAATAACTGCTTTGGATGAACATACAAAATACTTTTAATAAAACCTACATCCCTTTTTTCCATATTGTAGACCTCATGATAATGACAACACACATGTCTACAAGGTTTATGCCTAAGCACGATCACTTGAAAATGCCCATGCCCCCACACTAAATAATAGTATATCACTTGAAGAACAACGTTGAGTTTCACAATTCAACCATCATTGCATAGGGAGGGAAGGGAAGGGAAGGGATAGGTAGGGAAGGTTGAGATCAGGGTGTGAGTGGGAAGTAGGGGCTGATTTCAATGATGGAAAAACCATGAGTTTCACCATACAACCATCATTGCATAGGGAGGAAAGGTTGGGATAAGGAAGGGAAGATTGAATTGAGGGTGTGAATTGCATAGGGAGGAAAGGTTGGGATAAGGAAGGGAAGATTGAATTGAAAATGCCCATGCCCCCACACTAAATAGTATATCACTTGAAGAGGAACGTTGAGTTTCACAATACAACCATCATTGCATAGGGAGGGAAGGGAAGGGATAGGTAGGGAAGGTTGAGATCAGGGTGTGAGTGGGAAGTAGGGGCTGATTTCAATGATGGAAAAACCATGAGTTTCACCATACAACCATCATTGCATAGGGAGGAAAGGTTGGGATCAGGAAGGGAAGATTGAATTGAGGGTGTGAATAGGAAGTAGGGGAGGGTTATTATAATAATGGAAAACTATTAAGCCAACCATTTCCTCACTAATATTCAGTATGTTATAATTGTATGAGTTGATATCATAGAATTAACAAAATATTGTGTTTACACTCTACATAATTGTATCATAACATTAACAAAATACCATATTTATACTCATGTATTATCTTTCATATTTATGAAAATTGAAAAAGAATTTGGAATTTTAAATAGATCATTAATGACATATTAAGTGACCTACCACGATCTCACCTTACTTAGGCATATTTTAAGTCCTCATACTTTCATAATAGTATTATATTTCACCTAAGATATATAGAAATGCCTCACCATTTTTTTCAAACCTACTTATATATAAAAAAAATAAAAAATAAAATCTTAAATGTATTAAAGTGTATAAAATTAATATTTTATATTAGTCTTTCATCATATCTACTTGTATGGAATTTGCATTAAGTATGAAAGAATCTTTTTAATATTTATTTTTGCTTTACCTATTATTTATATTAATTCTATTCTAAAATAACTAAGAGGATACTATAAAATAATATGGTAAACTTGCAAGTGTTAAAGAACTCCCCATCTAAATGCCCCTCCTATAAATGATTAAGAATCATTAACTTAGCCTTAGAGCATTACTTTAAAGTAAGGATGTTTGGAGAAATCTTATGGTATTTTTCTTCATTGCATTCCATGATCAACCAATTTTGCCTATGCGAACCCCATGGGTTAGTCTCCAACCTATCTAGGAAATATAAGGCACCCTCACACCTACATATTACCCATGCCTGTTATTAACTCACTTTCTTACCATAGTGACATCAAATGTTTCGTAGGTGTCTTTTATTTAGGAGTCAAACTTTGTTAACTTTTGAACTTCTCTTGGTCCCTTTTCCTCCCCTTGTTATTGTGAGTGCGTTTATCCTTACCATGTTTACCTTCATCATGATGTTGTTTATTGTAGAAATTTTAATACAATTGTGTATTGCCTGGATTCCCCTGATCTAACAATTATATGCCACTGTTAAATAAAAAATCTCTTCTACAAAAAATCTTACGTAAATTTAAAACACAATCGCCAATTGCAAACACATGAAGAAAGATCAATCACACATAACACAGATGTTTTTACCGGGAAAGCATAAAGCTAAAAGCCCCACTATCATATATTATGTATATATCATTTATTATGAAACAATCTTATATAAAACTCTAATCCAAGAGCTCTCAGTACAATATACAATCATCTCACACTATCATACAAAAATTGGCAAATGCATGCACCCAATTTACTGTCTCCTGACAGTCTGCCTCCACTATGCAATCCCTACTGATAAAAATCCCTGAAATAATGAGATCCTACTTGCCTTGACAACGAAATCCTCATGGGCACATCCAATGTGTGTGTGATTGCATGAGTGCACCCACTAATGTCACAATTGATAGCCAAACTATCCCTCTCACCTATCTCTCAACTGGGTCTCCACTGGATCTGACATGCATGTAGTTAACAGTAGTATTTCTTCAATTGCATGTGAGACCAATGATTGTGAATTAATTAAATCATTAATTCACTGATCTCTCACTAGTGTATGTTCAGTTACAACTAGCACAACTGATTTTAACTCACTTAACTGAGTTAAACTATTTTACAACTCACATTACTACACATCCAACTCTGTTATAACTTCAAATCACTCAGTTACAACTAAGCTCACTTGCATGACCCACCAACCAACCACTCAACTTGAAAACCACTTAGCTAACTGATTTGACACTTCAGTTAACTATTTCCAAGTGCTCATTGAGAATAGATTAATGTTTATTGTCCAATTATTACTAAGAGATAATAATAATCGACATGCATTCTATATTTATACATGCGATCTATAAATAAACTTCGCACATGCATCTAAAAATAGAATATCATCTATACATAGAATTTTCTCACCATTCTAAAAATATACTCCCGCTATAAATAGAATTTTCTCACCATTCTAAAAATATACTCCCGCTATAAATAGAATTTTCTCACCATTCTCAAAATAGACTTACACCTGAAAATAACCTGAGGCTCAATCCTAGTGTAGGTGCTTAATTTTTACTAGGATCATCATCTTGTTGAATCTCAACATTTATCCATTTTACATATGGAATAAAGATTTTTCTTTCATCTTAATGTTTGTGGTTTTCTCCTTTTTCATTAATATTGGGGAGTCAACACTCATATCTTAATTTAATATGCATAATTATGGATCACACAAGCATTTTCCTTGTTGGATAAAGTATATAACTAAGTTACTCATTTCCCACATTAGTCTCTTTAATTAGCTCTCAAAACTTTATTAGCTACCTTACTAAGAGTGTGTAATAGCTTACATGTTCTCTTCGATCTTTGTCAATTTTCTATTTCTATCACCCTCCTTATTCAGGGATGCTTTATAGCTACTATCCACATTCTTAAATTATTGATTTAGGGTATTACCTTATTTTTTTTGTCTCAAGTATTAGTTCTTGTGGTGGTTTGCATCATCCCTCTTGCCACTTTCATATTGATCTATTTCCTAAACTTTAAGTGATTTATTCAAATATAGACTTGCTAGCTAGGAGGATTCCTTACACTGAGGGTACACATGAATCATTCTTTACTTTTACTTCACATCTACTAGTGCAAATTATTTGTGTGTTGTTTGCTTGTTTCATTTATTCACATATATTTGTGGAGTTCAACAAAAATAATTGATTTTGTAAAAAAATCATAATAAATTAGATATCCCAAGGATACTTTACTCTCTTCATTGTATACGTTCAAAATTTTTACTTTCTCCTATGATATTTCATTAGAATTATAAATTTATGTCCCATATTTAAGGTATATTTAAGTTATTTTCCCGTTAGGGAATCAACTCACCAATTTCTTTCAATTTTGGTTGTTTGATTACCAAAGAAAAAGTATAAATAAACTCTTATGCTTGTTGTTTTTGTTTCATTTGGTTGCAAGGGAGGCTTATTTTTATTTTTTGAATTTTATTTTTCATATTTACTTCAAATTTGTTAAATATATTAGACCATTTAAATTGAAATGGAAATAAACCTAGAGTAGCATGTGTTTTATTTCTTGTCCTTCATTTTTAAAAATAAATTTGATGTTTATAAATAAACCTAATAAATTCCTTACATTAAACCCTAATAACAATAGTTCATTAAGTTTATGAATTCCCTAATCAACTTATCGTTCCTTTCATTCCTATGTTTTTCAAGTTTTTTCTGAAAATTTGAGTAGGGATACCACCCTTAACTTAGACTAGTCATCCTTACTAAGGATGCCTTTTTTGTTAAGAAGATGGATTACTACCATAGGATGTGCCAATTTTCCCTTTATTTCCCCTCTCTTACGGTTAGTTGGCATCATATATTGGATCATAGTTCCCCTATATCTACCCCCTTTTTTGGGTTACCTATTCCTTTCTTAAGTCATCCAAGACACTTTCACTTTGATGACTCCATAAGGGAGTTCTAACTAACCCTTCCCTTTATCAAGAAACTAGATTATTGTCCTCCTTTTCTTCTTTGTGAGAGGTGCATTGTTGTGTAACCAACTCCAAAAATAGAAGAAAAGAGATATCAACGCCTTAGAAATAAGCCACTTCGAGGGGGCAACCTCCAATACATTACATAAATGAACAATTCTTGGATGATACAATTTACAAAACCTCCTTTTTATATATAGGAGTCCATGGGGCCATAATGTAATCCTCGTGGGGCCACAATGTAATCCTAGCCGACCTAACAATAATAATTTAAGGGCACAATAATAACAATATGGGGGTTACAAGGGTACAATAATAACAATAAGGGGGTTACACTAACAACAATAAGGGACTATACTAGTAATATAGGGACCTAACATGCCCCTCTCCTTCAAAAAGTGTTGTCCTCAATGCTTGAGTAGCTCTGGGTGCTTCTGTATAAAATTCTCATCCTCCCATGTAGAATCTTCAGTGGGTAAGTTCTTCCACTTGATGAGATACTCTGAAATTGATCGATTCCATAGCTATCGAGTTCTTGTTTCCATGACTACTTCAGGTTCCAATATGATTTTTCCTTCCTCATCAAGTTCTGGCAATATTGTTTGAACCGGAAGATTTTCACCTATAACCTTCTTTAAGCACGAAACATGGAAAACTGGATGTACTCGCGAAGAAGCAGGAAGCTCCAATTTGTATGCCATAGTACCAATATTTTGCAACACCTTGTAAGGACCATAGTACTTTGGCGATAATTTATTATCCTTCTTAGCTTGCTTGAGGGACATTTGCTTGTATGGTTGTAGCCGTAAAAATACCCAATCTCCTACATCAAAACTTCTCTCGCTGCGATGTTGATCTGCCTGTTGTTTCATTCGATTTTGTGCCAAATTCAGGTTATCCTTTAAGAGTTGGAGAACTTCTTGCTGATGCTCGATGTGATCTTCCATTTCTTGAACCTTCGAATTTTCCCTTAAAGATGATGTGATGTATGGTGGATGATATCCATAAAGTTCCATAAATGGGGTCATTTTTGCTACAGTACGAAAGGAAGTGTTATACCACCATTCAGCAAGAGGTAACCACTTGACCCATTGTGTTTGTTTATCAGATACAAAACAATGAAGATATCCTTCCAAACATTTATTTACTATCTCAGTTTGACCATCAGATTGAGGATGATAAGATGAGCTACGAGCTAATTGAGTACCCAAACAAGAAAATAACTCCGTCCAAAAATTTCCAGTAAAAATGGGATCTCTGTCGCTCACAATAACCCTTGGGATTCCATGTAGCTTTTGAATTCTGTCCATAAATGTAGTAGCAACTGTACTTGCTTTAAATGGATGAGATAATGCACAAAAGTGTGCATACTTGGTAAGTCTATCAACTACCACCATGATGACACTATTTCCTTCAGAGTTAGGTAAACATGTGATAAAATCCATTCAAATCTCCTCCCAACGTTGACTTGGAATGGATAAAGGTTGTAGAAGTCCCGGGGTCTTAATTTTCTCAACTTTATTCTGTTGGCAAACCAAAAATTCCGCCACAAAATTTTTAATATTAGATTTAAGGCCATCCCAAAAAAATTCTTTCTTCACCCTGTGGTAAGTTTTTAAAAATCCTGAGTGTCCTCCTAAAGGAGAAGTGTGCAATTCCAGAAGAATATTTTGTTTTAGTTGGAAATTCTTACAAAGATATAAGCGATCTTTGTACCATAAGGAATCATTTTTCCAACTAAATGTATCAGATGTACTAGGATCTTGCTGCAACTTTTGAATGAGTGTCCATACATCTTTGTCCTCCTTCCATTCATCTCTTGCTTTGGTTATCCAATCTGGTTGGATAATAGAATGGCACAAAGAAATGCTTCCACCTCTTCATTCTTTCTTGAGAGTGCATCTACAACAACATTAAGCTTTCCTTTTTTGTAGATTATTTCAAAGTCATAACCCAACATCTTTGTGACCCATTTTTGCTGCTCTTCTGAAGATAGTCTTTGTTCCAAAAAGTGTTTAATACTATCATGATCAATTTTTCCCTTGAAGTGTCTTCCCATTAGGTAAGTTCTCCATTTCTTTAGTGCATGCAGTATTGCTAACATTTCCTTCTCATAAATAGATTTCTGTAAATACTTTCCTTTGATTGGACGACTTTCAAAAGCAATGGGTCTTCCTTCCTGCATTAAAACAACACCAATTCCATTTCCTGAGGAATCACATTCCACAATAAAGGTTTTTGTGAAGTCTGGCGTAGCTAAGACCGGTGCTAGGCACATTGCCTCTTTAAGATGTTCAAAGGCCTTAGTTGCTTCAGGAGTCCATGAAAATGCATCTTTCTTCAATAATTTTGTTAGAGGTGCTGCTATTCTCCCATAATTCTTAACAAACTTGAGATAATACCCTGTTAACCCGAGAAATCCTTGCAACTTATTTATGGTTGTGGGGACTTTCCATTCCTTAATGGCTTTAATTTTGTTAGGGTCTACTTTAACACCCTCGTGAGATACAATATGACCCAGATATTCCACCTCTTGTACTCCAAAGAAACATTTGGATTTTTTTGCATATAATTGTTTCTCCTGCAATAGTTTGAGCACCCCGTCAACATGTTCAACATGATCCTTCCAAGACCTCCTGTAGATTAGTATATCATCAAAAAATACTAGCACAAATTTTCTAAGGAAGGGTTTGAAAATGGAATTCATCAACCCTTGAAATGTAGAAGGTGCATTGGTAAGGCCAAAAGGCATGACCAAAAATTCATAATGACCCTCATGAATTCGAAATTTTGTTTTCGGAATATCTTCAGTCTTCATTCTAATTTGATGATATCCTGAACGAAGATCCAACTTGGTAAAATAATTTTCTCCATGTAATTCATCCAATAATTCATCAATCACAGGAATGGGAAATTTATCTTTAATGGTGAGCTTATTGAGCTCCCTATAATCCAGACACATTCACCATGATCCATCCTTCTTGTGTACCAATACTATAGGAACAGAGAAAAAACTTTGACTAGGTTGAATTATACCCACCTCTAATATTTCTACAATCATACGTTCAATTTCGCTCTTTTGGACGTAAGGATATCTATAAGGCCTGATGTTTGGAGGAACACTTCTTGGAATCAAATGAATAGCATGATCATGATCACAAATAGGTGGGAGTCCATTGGGAGTTTCAAACACCTTGGAATGATTGTCCAAGACTTGTTGGAGATCTGCAGAAATAGATGATTTTGATGTTGGAACTTCTAGTGAGCATAATTGTGCAATTACTCCTCGTTGTTATTTCTTTAGAAGCTTTGTCATGACATTAGAGCTTATTATCCTTCCCGGCTTCCCTTCAATACCCCGTAATTCGACTTCCTTTCCTTCTGAAAAAAATTTCAAGAAAAGTTCTTGAAAATTAAAAGCTACCATCCCCAAAGATTGTAACCATTGTACTCCTAGTACAACATTAGTACCTCCCATAGGAATGGAAAGCATTGGACTAGTCAATACATATTCCCCCATGGTTAGCTTGATATTATGGCATTTTCCAGAGCAATTTATAGTTCCTCCATTTGCAAACATCACTTGACATTCTGGTGTTGGGTATAGGAAACAATTTAATTCCTTGGCTACCTTACAATGAATAAAATTATGGGTGCTACCTAAATCAATCAACACTATTACCTTTTTCTTCTTGATATGTCCTTCTATCTTGAGAGTTTGAGGAGTGGTAATTCTTGCCAGTGCATTAAACGATATGGTCGGATTCATTTCTTCCTCTTCTAGGGTTGGTTCCTGGTGTATATCCTCTTCTTGTTCATTTTCTTTTTCCTCTTCACAATCTATGTAAAATAATTTCTTCTCAGCACACTTATGACCTTTAGTGTATTTTCTATCACAACTATAGCAAAGCCCTTTTTCTCTTTTTTCTTCCAATTGTTGTGGTTTCAACCTTGTAGGTTGTGAAAATCTAGGCATAGAAACACTTCCTTCTTTATAGAAATTTTTCTTTCCAACCTGAATGCCTTCTCCAATTAATCAGGTTCCAAAATGTGAACTTTATGTTGGATATTATCCTTTAAAGTGCCTATGAAGAGATCAATCTTGTGTTCCTTTGGAATATCAGTTACCCTTATATTCAATTTTTGGAAGTCCTCAATGTGCTCCCCCACTAAAACCTTTTGTTTTAGATTTATCAATTGGCTAAAGAAGGTGTTGCTATTTGTATCCTCATAATGTGCTATCATTTCCTCCGTAAAAATTGACCAAGTGACAATTTTTTTACGGGAGCAAAGCCATCGATACCATACAAATGTATTTTGTTCTAAATGTAAAGTTGCAATGCGTACCTTTTGTGTTTTGCACGTTATGGAGATCAAAATATTGCTCCATCTGTAGTATCCATGTTACAGGATCCTTTCCATCAAACTTCCTCATACCCATTTTTGGAATATGGTGGTTCTTCCTGCCAACATTAGAGTTTATGAAATCACGATTAACATTTATTTTGTTCTCATCATGAGTTTCCTCTACTATCTTTTCACCATTAGGAAACATTTCTTGTATCAACTTTGTCAAACCTTCTATGTCTTCTTTTAGATCATTCTTCATGTTTTCCATTTTAGCTTCCATGTCATCCATCTTATATTCCATGCCAGCTTCCATGCCATCTATTTTAGATTCCACGCCTTTCTTCAAAACTTCCATTTCATTTTTTGCTACTCTTTGCAAGAGAGAAATTTGGTGCACTTGCTCTTGTAATTTTGATAGATCATGTTGCAATTATTCATCTTCATGAGTCATACTAGAGCCTTCTGAAGGCTTAATGGGTGTTGAATTATTTTTACGGGGCATTGTTTAGAACCCAATACTAATATCTATTCTACGATATTCCCTTAGAATCAATTCAAATTGATTTTTCAAACAAGACTTATGCAATTTGGAAAAAAAAATACACACCTTTTTCTTGCTTTTGAGGAGCTCGATATTGAAATTGGATTATATCTGTGATTGCAGCTCTTCAATATATTAAATTTAGCACTGAAGTAGCCCCTCTGAATTCTCTTTTGAATGCCACAGGTCTGACCTGATTTGGATTCTCCAAGACAAAGTTATGTCCAATCTCCCACAATGACCTAATAATGGACTGGTTCAGTAGAGCAAACTTGTACGACTTTCCACGTGTCACTATTTCGTCCTTCGCCTCTTAAATTGATAGCCAAGAAAATAAAGTCCATGTACTTGTGGCCACTTTTTACGTCACTCCAATCTAATGCTCAGAGAGAGAGTTATTGAAATTTTCCCACGATCACCTCTTTGAGATGAAATTCGGGAGCCTGAAAAAGCACTACCTTCCACAGATCATATCTCCAAAAATATTGCGAAAAAAGCTTTGAAATTTTGTGACGAGTTTCCTCAGGATTTCACCTTTGCACCCTAAAAATTTCAGATTCTTAACCTTCGTAGAAAAAAATTTATAGCACAAATGCCACGATGCCCTGTTTAGGAGCCTGAAAAAAGACCTAACTTCCACAGATCATATCTCCGAAATATTGAGAACCAAGCTCTAACATTTTTAGATGATCTTCCTCAGGATTTTGGCTTCGCACCCTAAACATTTCAGCTTCTAAAACTTCGTAGAAAAAAAGTTATAGTGAAAATTCCACGATGACCTGTTTGGAGCAGCGAAACCCTAGAATCCAAAGCTCTGATACCAAATGTTGTGTAACCAACTCCAAAAATAGAAGAAATGAGATATCAACGCCTTAGAAATAAGCCGCTTCGAGGGGGCAACCTCCAATACATTACATGAATGAACAATTCTTGGATGATACAATTTACAAACCTCCTTTCTATATATAGGAGTCCATGGGGCCATGATCTAATCCTAGTGGGCCACAATGTAATCCTAGCCGACCTAACAATAATAATTTAAGGGAACAATAATAACAAAATGGGGGTTACAAGGGTACAATAATAACAATAATGGGGGATACACTAACATAATAAGGGGCTACACTATTAATATAGAGACCTAACATGCATCCCTTTTTTCTTCACGGAATTGATGTCATTTAAGTTTTAGTGACTCCACTAGGTAGTTTCCATGAAAACTTCCCTATTGGATCATGTGAAGGGATATACTTTCCTTGTTCCTCCTATGGAAAGTTATGTCTTGATTTAGGAACATTTAAACCAGCCCCTCCAAGTTCCACTTCCAACTCCTCTTTGTTTCCTCTTACATTTGGGGGAAACCGTTAACACCTAACAAAGGCGAGGAGTGGTTACAGAGCAATTGCGGAGAAGGAGAATGCACAGAGGAGAGGTTTTTATAGTTGAAACAGGAGGAAAGTGGTGGAATTTGAATTTGGCGTGAAAAATGAGAAAGGTGGTTTTGCAAAACCACCAATGGTTTTCACGTGATCGATTGGCAGTAAGTGGTTTGGGAGTCAACGAACGCGATACCATACACTGTTTGCCATGCATCCCTCATGAAACCACTAGTTTCATGTTGATTTGGGTTGTTAACCCGTAATGGAAAATCACGTGCGAAACGGTATGAGGACCATCAGATTTGGGGGAGCTAGATCGACGGTCTAGGATCAACACGATGACGAGGAGATGCATAGTGGGTGATGGTAATGGATGGTGGGCCATGGTTCATGATGTTGGCTAATGCATCGAGTAGCGAGAATGGGGTATATGTGCAGGGTTGGATGATAGCCGTCAGATCGATGGTGATCGACGGTGGAGATCGCTCCCCGGAGTAGACGGATGGGAGGATGATTGAGGGAGGAGAGGAGTCACGGGAGTTTGACAACCGTTAGATCTTTCTGATCAACGGTGGGGATTGTATTGGGACATAATTATCGGAGCGGGAAATTTATGAAGGAAAAATGGGCTAGAAGGAAAGGATCGAGAAAGGTTTTATATGCGGGGTTAAACGGTTTAAAGACATAGGGGCTGTTGGATGATGGGATTCAATGGTCAAGATGCGTCGGAAGGAAAAAGGGAAAGGGAATAGATGGGAGATGGATAAGGGAGGGGAGTGCCGACAGCCATTGATCTTGGTAGATCAACGATGTAGTTCATATCGGCGGTTGAATCATCGGCGGAGGAAAGAGAAAGTGGAATGAGGAAAATTGTGATTTGTTGATGTGCCAATGGGGGCTAAGGTAGGTGCTGGGGCACGGTCCCATGGAAGAGTAAAGGGACCGGGAGCTAGGGAAAAAGGGGTTGAAGGCCTGGCGCTTGGTCATAGCACCTGAGTCATATGGCAGAGAAGGAGCTAGAGGCTAAGCCAAAGGGGCTTAAAACCTAATTTCTTAAATAGGCAGAGAATAAGCCAAAAAGAGGGTTTTAAAGCTTTTGGAGGCTTCTGATAGGTTAGAAAAGTTATTTTAAAACCAAATAAGAGTGTTTAAAAAGTTTTAAGGGGGTTTTTTAGAGGAAATGAAGAGTTGATAAAGGGAAAATGGGCTATTTTCAGAGGGAAATGGAATGATAAAAACAGGGATAAGAATGGTAAAATGGGGGAATGAAATGGAGGTGAAAATGGTGGAAATTATGGCTTTGAAGGCAGTTTTCTTTTTTAGTCAGCAGGGCTTCTTTGAAGGATTTCTTGTGGAAACAGCAGTGAATATTATTTTTAAGATAAAAGACACCAAGAAGGCTTCAATAACTTAGCAGTTTTCCATGAAGATTGCTTCTTGAAGGCTTAAGAACATATTTAGCCATCATTTGGTATAACATAAATTATAGATGGATAACACAGTGGTTGGAAATATGCATGTGAAGAACCTACGAGAAACCAAAGAAGATATATTACTTTTAAAGAAATGGAGATTAAAAAAAATTGATGTTAACAATTTTAAATTCAACACTCCAAACATATAAATTGATAAAAAGTAGTTTACATAACCATTTGATTACATAATGACATCTTCCTATTTTACCATCTATATTATACAAGAATGGCATTAATTATGTATAATTTTCAATAATTGATAGATTTCTCTTTGTACTCACTAACAATGTCTCTATCCAAGGATTTAATTCCTATAAAGTAATTTGCAAGAAAAGAATTGTATAAAGTTTGTGCAATCGTCTTCCCCAATGAAGAAAAATCAAATAATGTTGTTGAGATGAAAACCAATTTAAATAACAAGTCATATAAATCTCAAAATTTGGTATGATTGATGTAAATGTATTGTTTCATTAACTATTTTTTGATATAGGCTTTGGCAATTGATCTGGATTTATGCAGGAACGCAACAGAATATAGAAATAACCATGAACATAGAGATGCAGCGGAAATAGTGCTTCATTTCATTAATATCAAATAACAGAAATATGCTTACAAGCATAATGGAAATAAAATAGCTAGGGTGCTGGTAGCGAATATCTGAGAAGAGATGTGATGGTTGCTGCACTT
Source organism: Pinus albicaulis (assembly GCA_034641835.2). Lineage (NCBI taxonomy): Eukaryota > Viridiplantae > Streptophyta > Pinopsida > Pinales > Pinaceae > Pinus > Pinus albicaulis. The sequence continues at coordinate 649,105,557 of CM076575.1, read as the reverse complement.
CTCGAACTATGTTACAATGATGCTCGAGGGCCTATTTATTGTTGAGAAACAATGTAGAATCCGAAACGTCTGAAAACCTAACCGTAGGAGATGAGGCGCCAAAACTGCGGGCACCTGTTTGGGTAAATTGGTGGTTCAACTTCCCGGGGGCATAACTTTGGCATCCGATCTCCGTTTGATGCGCTCAATAGCTCGTTAGAAAGATCTATCTGAGGAGTAAAATTTTTGAAATTGGTCCATGGACTTAAGTTGCTCTTTTTTTCCCAAAAAACGTCATTTAGGGCCTCAAAAACGGCCCTAAGTTCGTGACCCGAAAACTCGCTAAAAATACAGTAAGTTTTGTTGCAACTTGGAAAACTAAAAGAACATGCAGTGGGGGTTCAATGGAATAGGTGGGTGGAAACCAATATCCAATTTCCATATCATTAAGGTTCAAAACGGCTTCGGGAGTTCAGGACCCGAAAATCGCTAAAAATACCAAGTGAAGGCTGAACGTGAAAAGTCGCAAGAATTGATGGTGCTAGTCCAAATGGAACAGGTGGCCGCCCAATATCCACCCTGATCATTCTCCCTTCCCAGGGAAGCAATGGTCCCCATTGCGTTGAGATCCTCCATGAGATGAGGCAAATTCTGTTGAACTGAATAGTAGATGTGTTGAAGATGTCAAGGACCTGCGGGTGGACATGCTGGATGCATTTAGTAAATTTGGTTTCTTTATCAGCCTCAGACAGTACATGTTTGGATTTTGTATGTGTAGTTGTAGGATGTATGGCAATGTCAAGCGGTGGTGCGTTGGGAGTCGGATCAATGGAGTGCTTGTCCTGACAGTGTAGAGGAACCTCTATGAGTGAGGGGAAAACTTCCTCGTATTCCTCCATGAATTTGTCCATCTGTTGCAGCCGTGCAAGGGAGCCCTGTTTCGAGGTTGTGGCCACAATATTCTTCTTTCCCTGTGAGTGAGTTGTAAGGAAAATGAATTTCCTGGTTTTGGAAACAATCTTACTGCGTTGTTTTGCAGTAGTCAAAGAGATGACAGGAGGCGGTACTACCTCTGGTATCCTGTACAAGTTATTTCCAAAAGTAATAATAATAGCACGAGGCCTAGACTCATACACAACATATCGCCTCCACAAGTATGGTTGGCCCAATAATACATCAGTTACATCAAGAGGAGCAACATCACATAATACCTCATCCGTGAATGGCTTGACACTGCATGGAGAGCGAGACATCGTTACGATGCGAGATATCTCCCCGGGTGGGAGCGACCCGATGGTATACATGGCTGGTGTGTGCTATGGTTGGTAGGTCAAGCCGCTTCATGACCTCTACAAAAATGAGGTTCTTTTGGCTTCCGCTATCGACAATAAATTGTAGTGGATATGCCTTCACCCAAATCTACAAATGGAAGAGGCGCTCCCCCTCCTCTGGCTCCTCGCGATCTTCCCTATGGAACTTGATGGTGGCAACAATGGAAATGGGGTCTGCATCAATGATTAGCTTCCCTTTCTCATCTCCCTTGTCTCGGTCTTCTAATTGTGATCAAAAATGCACCGATTCGGTGCCTTTAGTTCGGCCACCAAAGACCGTTTGCCCGACACCTTCGCCAGCCGTGAGTGGTGTTGGGCCTCAAAATAGTCTCTATTTTTCACCCATTATTCATCAATATCTTCACATTTTACCCTCATGTCACCTCCATTCCTGACCTCCACATTGCCTTACATTCACCCTAATATTGGGTCATAACTATGTTTTTCAAAGTTTATTAATTCTTAACATTTTAAAGTGGATTTGTGGTTAAAATTTAGAAAATAATATTCTTATACTTATACCTAACAATTAGAATGAGTTTGTTGACATGTTTAGGTACAAAGGAAGCTTCCTAGGCATCTTTATGTGGCTCTCTATGATCAAATTCGAATTTGATAAGATAAGCCTCATGTAAAAGATCATGGAGGAGATCATGGAGGATAGGGTTATGTGTCTAGATGGTTGAGAAATGTATGGAACTAAAAGAGAGATTAGTGGATCATCATTATGAGTTTGTTATCTCATCTCATTGTATAAATAGGAGTACCTCCTCCATTCCAAGGGGAGGACTCTTAGATCATTGTATCCAATTGATGATGGAATGGAATAAAGCTTCATTTTTCATATATTTCCATTATTTAGTTTTAGATGTAAATTGTGTTAATGTAGAATATGAATTTATGGAAATTATGTAGTTTTAGATATAAGTTTCCTTAATGTAGTATATGGAATAATTTGTCTTGTTCTTAAGAGAATTGAGCTCACTCTAAAAAGGATGAGAGAAACATTTTATTTCATATTAGATTTTGTTTCATTTCATTGCTTATATGTTTAAGGATTTGTTTGTGATTGATGAATGAGTTTTAAATTAGAATCTTATCAACATGTGAGAGGACAACCAAGGGTCTAAGTTAGGCTCTCTCTCTATTTGATTTCTATGATAATTGAAATTCATTCTTTTGCTTTTATGTTTCAAGTCATTTCATTTCTTATGCTTATGAATGAATCTTAGTTTAGTTTGGATTAGTATATGAGAGGACAATCAAAAGACTAAGTTAGTCTTTCTCTCTCTTTGAATCTGAACAACAATTAAAGTTCATTCTCTTGTCTTTATTTCCAAGTATTTCAAGTTTCCGGTTTTATGAATGATTTCCTCTATGACATCGTAGGCGATAAACTAGACCTCCTAAGTTAGGAGCCTCTTCCCTTGCATATTATATTGAATCATAAACAATTTAGTTAGACATAGAGTTAGTTGCCTACTCCTGCATATATATTGCTGGCACCATCACAAGCTCACGAGTTTCCCTGGTCGATAATTTAATGCGGCAATTTGTTCAAATAAATTGCCCAACATTTTGGCGCCGTTGCCGGGGATGGTGCTAAGGGATTAGGCATTAGAAATTTAATTTAGTACTAGCATTTTTCTTTAGACAAAATAATTTGTGAACCTTGGTGACAGCAGGATCTTCACAAAGGAGTTTAAGTTTGAATTTTCTGATGTTTTAATGTTTAGCTAGTTTTAAATTTCGTCATTTCAAAAACACCCCCCCTGCATAAATAAAAACAAATCAAGCGATGAGTATGCTCTCTTCCTGCGCTTCGTGCGATCAGGAAGATCAGAAAATTTGTTGATTTTGTTCAAATAAAAATACTCTTGCTAGAAAATTAATCTGCAATAAAGAATTTTGTGATAAAAAAATTAGTTTTCTTTTAATTTTAGTTTAAAAAATAAAAATTAAAAAAATTCCCACAAAATAATAATAATATGTATATCATATATATATATATTATTATTATAAAAAAAAAAAAAAAACCATATAATAATAATATATATCTTATATATATATTCTTATTTGAAAAAAATTGAAAAAAATAGTTTTTAGATAAGTTAGATTTCATTTTTTTTAGATTTAAAAAAAAAAAATTCACAATAAATCAATATTAAAAAAAAAAAAGAGAGAAGAAAAACAAAACAAAACAATTAAAAAATTATAATAAAAACAATAAAAAATAATAAAACACAACAAAATGAAATTTTAAACAACGCACAACAAAACAATAAAACTTCACCCAAAAGAAAAAGAAAAAGAAAAAACACAGTATATATATCCCCATTATAACAATTGAACAGAGTACCATATCTACACAATAAATCCCCTGTTCACCGTTGCCTACGGACTGTTTGGAATCCGATTTCATCCTATTCAAAAGTCATTCTTTTATTTCCCTCCTCCATCCCCTGCGAAACATATTAAAGCTGCTCTTGCGAGATGATAAGGGGCTATAAAGTCCAATGAAGTTGCAATTTCTGAATGGAGCGAGACCGAAGAAGTCGTTCTGGATAAAAGCCTGGCTTCAGCAAGAATTTCTCAAGGGCATGCACATTTTCGGCACACTTGCTTTGCATATGAAAACTTTAAACAAACAATGTAAGACTCGACTTATTGGTCCAAATTGTCCCTGAATTATTAAGCCTGGCGAGTGCAAAAATTGGTATCATGCCCGGATATA